>LR750587.1:62500-70000 GCA_902729485.2 Mus minutoides | reverse complement strand
AATAGGTGTTGTTAACTTCTAAGCTCTCTCCTTCAGTCTCTTCCTTCTAGTTTAGTACACATGGATTATCCTATCTCCTTTTGTGTCATGTACTCTGCAAAGAGCACCCTCATCCACCATGTCTCTGTCAACTATCGCTTTCCTCTTCCTCCTCCTCCTCCTGTTTTTTGGAGGCAGAGTTTCTCTGTGTAGCCCTGGCTGTCTTGGAATGCGCTATGTTGACCAGGCTGACCTCGAACTCAGAGATCCACTCACTTCTGCCTCCTGAGTGCTGGGATCAAAGGTGTGCGCCACCACTGCCCAGCCACGAGTGGTTTTTAAATCTCTGGTTTTTGTTGTTGTTGTTGGTTTTTTTTCCCCCAACAAAACTACAAGGACCGACTTGTTCATATATCCTGTTGTCAGTGGAGGAACATGTCTGTGGACTGACTTCTTAGAGATGGTTTTGCAGTGGGTAGCTGTGAGAGATTTTGCCAAACCGCCTTCTGCTGGCCACACGTGCGGCTGGCATTGCCACCAGCATGCCTTACTTAGCAGGTGTCACACAGAAACCTCTTATGCTTGGCGGTTGGGGGCAAATGGCCTGTTGGCTTTTTTCTTGTAGCTTGCATCTCTTTTACTAGAGGTGTGCCTGAGGAGCTGTTCAGACACGTAACGTAAGAGAACTTAGCCTCATTTCCGTGCTTGGCTTTGGGCGATTATTTTCAAAGTCTACGAGAAAGTGCGGGCTTTGTCTTTTATTTTCAGTCTGTTTCAGACCCGTATCTTTTAGTAAAATACAATTTCAAAAAAAGGATCATGAGTCAAATGAAATAAAACCCCAAAGATACGTAAAACAGAAGTCTCAAGGTTGTTTTTTTGTTTGTTTGTTTGTTTGTTTGTTTGAATGACTCAGCCTGACAGATACAGAAATTGCTTTGGCCACTTGTTGTAGATATGCATTTGCACTTCCGGAGCTGGCTGGTGCTGGTGCTAATGCTTTCAAGCAACATTAAAGGGCCGCTCACTCCTCCTTTCCTTCCTTCTCCCACCACCACCACCACGCTCTTTGGCATGAGGGGAGACAAGGCAGAGGTTTAGACATCTGCTTTTACAATCCATACATCGCTGCTTTTCTAATGGCGCCACACTGCTCTGGAAGGATGTGATTCCTAGAGGTGGCCAGGCAGCTAATAACTCAGGTATGGTGACTCTCTTCTCCTTTTGCCGGAGCAGGGTCGCCTGGCTCTTTGTTTTCATGGTGGGGCCTTGAGCGCAGAAACTAGGATGACAGTCTGGGGCAGCGGGAAGATGAGAGGACCTCGCAGTCAAACTGTGTGGGACTGTGCAGAGTCGCCTTCCAGGCCTTGCCAGGACCCCGCCCCTAACACCACCTCTTGGGAAAGTAGTGAGATGAGAACAGATGGGAGAAGTCAGGGCCGAAGAGACATCATCCCCGGGCCTTGGGTTGCAAGGGAAGATCTTGTTTCTGGTTCCCTGCCGTCTGTGGTTGGGTGGCAGTTTTGTCCTTCTCCACTCTCGGCAGGAAAACAGACATAGACTGTGCCGTTTCTCCTATGCTCCTGAATTGAAGTTAACTTCTGTGACTTTCTCATCAGCCAGAGCCCCTAGCGGGTGTCCTTCACCGAGTAGGGCGACTCTGTGCTGCTGCGTAATCAGATGTCCCAGGAGTAGACGCTGGGCTTCCGTGGAGCAGCTGTTCCACGGGATCATGTTAGGCTTTTGAGCAACATCACCCCTTCCAGAATCATGTAAGTGACAGGAACTCATGCTGTCATGTATCTGTCATGCTGTGCCTTCTTACACACGGCTGGCTTCCTGCTGAAGCCCAGAGAAGTGACGAGAAATGGTTCTCCGACCAGGAGCTGGGTACCACTGAGTAGAGTGTGGCTACCACTGAACTCTGCCTCGGCTCAGGCCTCATCTTGGTGAGTTTCTTCAGCCTCTTCAGCTTCATTGTGCACAACCCTCCTTCGCCTGTGAGGCGGGGGCGGGGCATGCCCATTGGTGATTTATTGGCAGGGAGAGATAGGTGCAGTGTTGCTTAGGAGCGCTGAAGCGCTGTGGCGGTGTTTGTGGTGCTCATAACCGGGATGGCCATTCATAACACTCAGGGATTATGCCCAGTCAGCAGCCAGAAAACACTCCTGGCCGTCTGCCCGCTCCCTCCACTCACAGCTCAGGAATTACTAAAAATGTGAACGAAGCATTCTCTGGCCTGACTTATAGTCAGCAGCTGATTCTGGAGACAGATGTTTGAGTCCCTGGCTCTGCCCCTCACTGACTCAGTGAGCTTGGCGGCTTTTCTTCAGCATTTCCTTGTGTAGGATGCAAGGACTGTCTGCCTTGGTTTTGTGGGTGAGATCAAAGGAGCATACAGATGTGCAGTTCTTGGAGCACTGAGTACACACCATTCCCCATCCTTCCTCATTTTCCCCCAGTTTGTTCAGTGAGCAGATGTGTCAAGTTCTTTCTATGGAAAGCACTGCTAGGGGGTGGCATACGAATCAGACATAATCACTTCCTGAGGAGTCTCTGGATCTTAGGTAGAGCTGGAGGGCTTCTCTGTAGAGGGCTAGTCGTAAAGAGTTTAGATTCTGTGGGTCATAGTATCTCTGCAACAAGTCCATGATCCGATTGTTCTCTCAGAACATAGTTGCCACGAATACCTGACTGGTCACAGACGTATTATAACAGTTAAAGTTTATATAAACATCTGGAAGTGCACGCAGAGTAGGTTTGTGAGCTGCTCACACGTATCTAGTAGGGTGACATGTCAACTAATAAGTTACTGTTATAAATCGGGAAAAGTGCTAAAAGGAAACAGATAGGAAAGGTCTGTGTCTTAGTTAGAAGACTGGCTTCCAGGCAGCTAGGATGAAGGTCTTAAAGCCCATGCCCACAGTGACTCACCTACTTCAACCAGGCCACACCCACTTCAACCAGGCCACACCCACTCCGGCAGGGCCACACCCATTTCAACCAGGCCACACCTACTCCAACAAGGCCACACCACAAGGCCACACCTACTCCAACAAGGCCACACACAAGGTCACACCTACTCCAACAAGGCTGTACCTACTCCAACAAGGTCACACCTCCAAATAGTGCCGCTCTGTGGGCCAAGCATATTCAAACCATGACAGTCTGTAAGAAGGAAGGTCAAGGAATAAGCGACATTGAAGCCATAGGGCCAATTGGAGACAGCTGGAGAGGGAGAGACACGGTGCCACTCTGAGGGACGGGACCATGGCCTAGACAGTTCCCTGCAAGGGTCCCTCCCCCCTCCCCCCCCAGTCTGCTTTTGCATGTTTTGAAGGCATGGTGGATATGTTTCAGCTTGCACCTTTGCTCTCTCTAACCCAACTCCTCCACTTTTCCCCCACTTCTTTCCTCCATAGCCCTATCACAGAGAGATGAGCTGCATAGGACGGACTACGGCACTTTTGTTCTTCTTACCCCTGGTCATTACACCTCTCTCTTATGTTCCCTGGCTTTGTTGTATTGTTTGTATTATCTAGGCAGGAATTTAGAAGTTGGAGAAGGTAAGATGGCACCTTATTTTATTATTTAGTATTAACCGGTTCACTCCTTAAAAATCGGTTCTCATTTTGCCTTTTAAAATTTAACATAATTTTATTACTTGGGCAAAGGCTTGGACACAATGATGGAAAGCCTTGTTTCCTTCACATGTCCCGTTTCTGTCAGCTCCACAGATTCATTTCCTCCAAGCAGGTTGCATGCCCTATAAAGGTTTGCTTTGTTTCGTTTTACTTGTGTGTGTGCTTATGTTCCAGCATTGTGTGTCTGTGCCAGGTATGTGCCAGGCTCCCAAGGAAGCCAGAGCAGGGAGTTGGATCCCCTGGGATCGGAGTTACCAAAAAAAGTTATGAGCTTCCTTCTGGGTGCTGGCAATCAAATCCTGGTCCTCTTGAAAGAACAGCCAGGGTGCTCAACCGCTGAGCCATCTTTCCAGCCCGTGATGAACATTTTGTATAAGAGGACTGGGATGTTTTCTCTTTCAGAGGATGCCTCTGACATAGGGGTGCTCCTGTATCACACCAATGTGTACCCTAATGGATGAGCTCTGATTCAGTGGGAGGTGGGGTCTCGAAAAATGTGGAGAGTGACTGAGCCAGATATCCAGCATCATCCTCTTACTTCCGTATGTTGGCACACACCCACATCTACATGAATGTAGACACACACACACACACACACACACACACACACACACACACAAGAATAATTGTTGTAAGGACTACAGTGAGTACACAGAAATCCCTCAGAGAGGTGCCTACACAGTTGATACCCCTTCCCACTTATCTGCTGTTTTGATTACACCTAAGGCACCAGGATCCTTATTCCTTCCGAGCCTTACTGGGGGCTCTGGACTCATTCTAAAAACTTGGGCTACATCCTGTCACTTGTCTATGGGATGACCTTTGTCACTGGAAGTCCAGGGCTACAGTCTTTTTGAATGTTTCATTGTTCTACAGACATCTCATTGGTAGAGTAGCTTTTTGAACATAGAACTAGAGTTTACCTGCAGCACCCACCGTGCCTGTCCTCTGTTTTAATTCAACTCTCTATAACCAGTGCCTTCCTCTGTGTGTATTTAGATATAATCTTGGGTCCTCCCTGGGTCTCCTTTCTACTTTGGACAAAATGAAAAGAGAGGCGACGTGTCCTGAGATATGGGAGCTGTCTTGGGGAGATCCAGGGCAAGGGCGTTTACTTCTCTGGCTCTGGGTTTACACCTGTGGTGTGGTCTAGCTCACTCCCCAGGATGCCTGCTGACCTCCCTGGCTTGGTTTTGGCTCACACATTACAGCATTGTTCTTGGCACTTCTTATAGACCTTGACCTTAGCGTGATGCTGTGTCCTAATTATTTCTTTTTCTCTGGCAACCTCCCTCCCCTGGAGGAATTCTAACTTGTTTTTTTTCTTATAAATTGCTTTTAAAAATGGTTTTAAGAAGACAGTTCTTTCTGTGCCATCCTATGCGCTCATGATTCATCGTTCGAGAGTTGTTTGTTGCAAAGTGTCGGAAGCCCCCTCGGTAGTCTCCGGAGGTGCTTTGAAAAGCTAACATTATGGTTTTGTTGGAACTGGTCCCAGCTCAGATTCTATTTTTAATAAGATTCTTTGTATTGTTTTTCAAAAGGTTCCCACTTTCTCTCACTGACTGAAGTAAGAATTTTGTTTCTTATGCTTCCGGATCCTGTGATTTTTTTTCCCCCCCACGGGGATCAGTTCTTTGCTCAGTCCCTGGACATACAGCGTTTATATTTTCAGGGCCTCCGATTTTCCTTTTGTGCCATTGTCCTAGGTGCTTGCAACAGGAGGCTACGCTTTGTGTAGACAATGCGCTTCACAATTGATATAGTACTGATAACCTTCACTGTTTATGTCACCTCTCTGTTGTCCTGTGGAATAGGCAGGCTGGATATCAGCACCAGGACCTCTGAGCTCCTAGAGAGGGGTGAAGGGACAGAGCTCCAAGACAGACAAACACTGGTAAGAAAAGGCAGACAACAGTGACAGAGGTGGCCTGAGCTCACTACTGTAGAGGATTAGCTCACTAAACTTTTATTAAACATGCTAAATATGAGTTCCTAAATAATACATCTCCATAGTAAAAAGTTCTGAATTAAGAGGATTAAAAAAAAAATCTCTTGGAGCTAGAGAGATGGTTCAGTAGTTAAGAGCACTTGTTGCTCTTGTAGAGGACCTGGGTTCAGCTTTCAGCTGTTATATGCTGATTTTCAGCCATCTGTCACTTCAGTTCTAGGAGATCTGATATCCTCTTCTGATCCTTGTGAGCACCAGGCACCTAGTAGTGTACATACATATGTGCAGGTAAAACACATATATGCATAAAATAAATAAATCTTTAAAAAAAAAAAGAAAAGCCTTTGGCAACCGTCTCATCCCTCAACCCTACTCTTGGGCAACATCACTGATATTTTCTTGACTGTTAGTCTGTTACAGCTGTATGCAGCCGGAACCCCAGCTGCTTTGGAGGCTGAGGCAGGAGGATGACTTGAGTCCAGGAGTTGAGTTTCACTTGGGACATCACTGGGGTGGGGAGCCTGTCTCAAAAAACAAAAGCAAAAACCCAAACTGATGAAAACCTCACAAACAAAATTAAACCCCCAAGCCAAAAGCAAGGAATTTCTCAAGAATTATGGCAATTTTCACTAAAATGCAGGCATTGAATACAACGGCTCAACGGGCTTCATTCACCCTGTTCCTCAGAAAAAGAAGAGTGTGGAGGACATAGCAGGCATGAACAGGGGCCCTTGTATGTTGACTAAAGAGATGACATTCCAGGGATGTCCTAGGTGTACACTCTTACCTAGGTACACTGAGGTTGGTTCATCGTTTGTCATTTTACACAGCAGTACCTGAAAAGAAGCTTTAAAAATTGCCTACCAAGAAGGAGTAAGATATATTTTAGTTGGTAAGATATTTGCCTTGCTTGCAGGAGGTCATGAGTTCAATCACCATACTACAAAAATAAAAATACTGGCATGGCTCTCTGTTTTATAGATTATCATAATTATTTAATAGCTTGAGGTACTTCTAATTTTTTTCTGTTGCAACCTTTGCTGCAAAGACCATCTGAGATATTGCCTGCTGATTGGCCCTTCAATATCTACTTTCTTTTCTTTTCTCCTCTTTTCTTTTCTTTTCTTTTTCTTTCTTTCTTTTCTTTTTCTTTTTTTTTTTTTTTTTTTTTTTTTTTTTTTTTTTTTTTTTTTTTTTTTTTTTTTTTTTTTTTTTTTTTGATTTTTCGAGACAGGGTTTCTCTGTGTAGTCCTGGCTGTCCTGGAACTCACTTTGTAGACCAGGCTGTCCTTGAACTCAGAAATCTGCCTGCCTCTGCCTCCCAAGTGCTAGGACTAAAGGCGTGCGCTACCATGCCCTGCCAATATCTACTTTCTATTTCTAGCTAAGAGAAGCTTCTAACTGGCCACACATGCTTAGGTAATGGGCACATTTTTCGAGGCTCCCTTGCAGCTATGTGGCTTCACGACTGAGATTTTTGATCAGAGGTCTTATGAGCAAAAGTATCCTTTGTAGTTCTTAAGAGCTTCCTTATAAGGGGAGAGACATCCATTCATTTTTCCCCTTTGCTGTGACAGAGATTATTCGGTGGCAGGAGCTATATTAGTCATGTGACTCCTACTCCCAACAAAGTTGACAAGCTAGGAGGACTCTGTGTCCAAAGCACCAGACCTGCACTGGACCATCTTGAACACTGATATGAAAGCATCAAATGGATTTCCACTTTGTGATGTCACACATATGAGTTAGGTCTTTGTTACACTCTCTATATCCACCTGCATGAGTATATCTATGTAATAAAGTAGAATTGCAGGATTGAGGGACATGGTCATTTAAGTTCTCGGTTGATACCACCTAATTAACCTTTAAGTATTCATCCCCACTTCTATCACGTGAGTTACCCTCTTGGGTGTCACTGTATCATGG
>LR750587.1:0-57500 GCA_902729485.2 Mus minutoides | reverse complement strand
GGGTGCTGAACTTATGCTGCTGGAGCTGAGGAGGACAGACACATTGATCATGGAAGCATCGACATTGTTTACAACAGAGACACATAGGCTTCGGAGTAGCCGATTAAGGAGTCCTTGACTTCTGGCGCAGTTTTTTTTTCCTGTTAAGCTAGAAGGGGTGAAGGGGATGCTAATGTTTCAGAGGCTCAAGAAATTTAGAAACAGTCACTGTGGAGGGAGGAGAAATTTCACTCTATGGTGTATATTTGTTACCTACCTACCTACCTACCTACCCATCTGTCTGCCTATCTATCTATCTATCTATCTATCTATCTATCTATCTATCTATCTATCTATCTGTCTATCCATTTGAGTCAAGGTTTCTCTGTGTAGCTACAACTGTCCTGAAACTCACTCTGTAGACAGAGTGGCATCAAACTCACAGATATCTACCAGCCTCTGCCTCCTGAGTGTTGGGACTAAAGGTGTGAGTCACCATACCCAGCTTGAATGCTGTTTGTAAAGCCTCCAGAGTTTGGGTGAATCGAGTGATATGGTTGTCTGGCCTCTCTTTCCCCTGAGTACTACATGCTTGTCTGGGTATACGTATATTCAGAAAAGATGGAGAATTTGGTTCACAATGAGTTCGTACTTTGCTGGGTGGGAAAGTCCAATGAGCAGGGTGATGGGATAGAAGGTAATTGAAGTCATGGCCTGCATATCGTATGATATATAAGAAAGCACAAGAGTGGATCAGTTACCTCTCCATCACTATACTCAAGTTACCTAAGAACAATTTAAAAGAGATGGAGTCGCTTGTTTTGGAAAATAGCTTCAGCGGTGCTAGAACGTGGGTGTGGCTGAGCAGAACAGTTCACACTGTGGCTGCCAGAAGTGGAGAATAGGGGATGCAGAAAATAGCCAGGACAAGATGCATCCCTCAAGGATGTGCTTTCGGTCACCTGACTTCTTCAGCTATACCCCGCCCCCTAACGTTCCAGAACGAAACAGTATCCCAGCCTACAGAGTGCCACCACCCGGGGACCAAGACTCTAACACACTAGCTTGTGGGTGACTCCTTATATCTCAAGCAGTATAATTTTAGCACAGCGTAGATATCTCCATGATGGGAGACTTTGAGAAAGAGTGGGCAGAGCTGTGCTTGGGTTCTAGTGGGTGGCTGGAGTCGAATACAGTGGAATAAAAGAGAGTGAGAAAAGAGGCTGTCAGGTTGCTGGGAGAGCAACTCTGCCATGTAACTTCTCTACATGGATGTTGAAACCACCCAGGATAACAGCAAAACCTGAGGCCTATGGGTGAGTCCTCTATGACGGGGGGCCACTGAGGGAGAGAAGGACTTTGGCCGCCAACTTCAGAAAGAAGAGCGTTTGACAAGCGAGCGAGGTTGTGGAGCCCCAGGCAGCCTCCCTTCCTGGCCCTTTCACAATCTTGTGTGTAGGGTCAGAGAGTGGGCAAGTTTGAACTGAGGAGCCATCAGGAGGTGTTTATCAGAGAAGAGCCCGGTCTCACCAGCTACAGAATTCTCACCTGCCCTGTGTGTGTGTGTGTGTGTGTGTGTGTGTGTGTGTGTGTGTGTGTATGGCGATCCTTTCATCTGTGCAGGTGGATGCTGTGTGACTGCAGGTCTCTCTGTCCTTAGTATAGATCTTCACCCTCACGTCCAGTCTTCCTTTCTACAAATGGCAAAATTAGTGCTAAGATGGGCAAGACCATCCTCGACCAAAGAATTACCTAGCAAAACCATGTGTTAACTTCTCTATGTTGCCCTTCTTCATAAAGAAAAATCTAATGAGATCTGGTTCCAACCACTGATACATCGTATCTTCCGTTGATCCTGCTCTTGCTGGCAAACATTCTACTTTTGCTTGAAAAAAAAATGGACGTAGGTCTATTTAATACCCATTATTTATATTAGTTTATGATTTAGAAATAACTTTATTAAGAAATGTTGGTGTTCTTCGTCTGTTCCATGAAATCCTGCCATAACTTGATCCGTTATTTCAAAAGGTCAGCTGTGGTAAAGCTGTGGAGACAATGGTTTTCACAACTCTGAAGAAAGAGTTCTGAAGCTGCCTCCCATCTGAGCATTGGGTCTTCTCTCAGAGGGTGGGTAAAGGAGTCTAGAATGTTGGCAGAGCAGAGAGAGAGAGGGAGACATCACACAGAAACCCAAGCAGGAGGGGAGAGCCTGCTATACTGCTGTTCTGGACGGTTGGATTCAAGTTATCTTCTACTTACTGTGTGCTTTGTGTCAAGTGACCACTTTGACTGGTTCCCAGTCTGCTTCATGGCCATGTCTTTTCTCGAGGAGGAAATGATTGTTATATGAAGTAAGAGTACACAGCATTGGGGGTGGTGGGGCTTAAGAGATAGCTTAATGGTTAAGAGCATCTGTGGCTCTTGTAGAGGACCTTGGTTTGGCCCAGCACCAACGTGGTGGCTCACAACCATTTGTAACTCCAGTCTTTGGGAGATTTGACACACCTTCTTTTGGTAGCAGGTATGCACAGAGCACACTTATACACATGCAGGCAAAACATTCATACACATAAAGAATAAATAAAAGAAGATACAGCATTAGAAATCTCTTTTAAGTCTTATTCTGTTGTCTGTGTTTCTGTGTGTGTGTGTGTGTGTGTGTGTGTGTCTGTCTGTCTGTCTGCCTGTATATATGTATGTGCAGGTGTCTGTGGAATCAAGAGAGTACCAGTCCCCTGGAGCTGGAGTTCTAGGTTGTTGTGAGCCTTCTGACTTAGATGTCAGAGGATCAAACTCAGGTCTTCTGCAAGAGCAGTATGTACTCATAAATCAATGAATCACCCCTCACCCCCAAGCCCAGTAGTATTTCTTTCTAAATATAAAACACTTAACTTTCCATTCTCTGTCTCCCAAATCCTTGTGTCTCTGAGAGCTGTGAGTCTTCTGTAACAGCCTGGGAAATACAGAATAGCTCCCCCTACATGTGTGGGCTCTGTACGCATAGAGCAGTCAAATACAGGTCAGACATATTTTAAACATTTCAACTGTACTGGACACTTGGACTTTGTCTTTATTCTGTAAACAATACAGTAGAATATAGCATTTATATATACCAGGTATATATGTTGATATATATATATATATATATATATATATATATATATATATACACACACACACACACACACACACACACACACACACATACACATACATACATATATACCAACAGTTTATATAGCATTTATTATACCAAGTATAATGAGTAATTCAGCAGATATAAAGCATAGAGGAGGATATGCATAGGTTATAAGCAACTACTATACCATTTATGTGAAGGAACTGAATGTCTTTCAGGGATCTGGAACCTGTTCTCTGTGGTCAGTGATGACTGCATACCTGACTAGAGTGAGCTTTTTTATCCCCTTACAGCCAGCTCATTCAGCTCTTAGGGAAAAATGACCATTCATCACCAGTGCCTGTCCCCGGGTGTGGACTTCATCACGGTTTGGATGGATAGGCTTGGTGCAACATTTGGATAAGATTGAAACTGATTCCTGAGTTCAGCTTTTGGGAGTTGGTAACAGGCTGCGGTCTAGCAGGTTCAACAATGGCTTTCTTCTGATAGAAGACTCGGGAATCCAGTAGTTGTTCAGTTCATGAGGTTGCATACATATCTCAGATGGTCTTCAGCTAGAATCCTGAAGACGTAGGCTCTACTGCCAGCGAAGAAATACACTTGCCAGTGAGAGCAAGAACAAGCAGGTGAAGAGAGCAAGCTTCCTTCTCCCATGTCCTTTAGCTAGACCGCCAGCAGGTGTGGCCCATATTAAAGGTGGATCTTACCCCCTCTAAAGATCTGGATTAAAATGGGTCTTCCCATTGCAGATGATTTAATTATGAAAAATCCCTCACAGCCTCTTGGGTTTTAAGTCACTTCCAGATATAGACAACAGAGAACAGTCATCACACGGAGTGTAGTTCTTAGGCGCATCACGAGGATAAACTGCACAGTCCCTGGCACAGAAGGCACAGGAGATGTTAGTCTTGACTATGCTCCAGTATCACCAGGCTTAGCAATCTGACGAATCCGACAGCTGTCAGGACTCACACTGGATCCTTCCATTATCTGCAACATTGTCTGGACATAGAGCCCCTTCTCAGTAAGACCTTCCCCGAGTTCTCTAGTTAAAGGTGCAGTTGGGCAGCCTTTACCGCTCACATAGCCCTCGGCTGTAGCATTCCCGCCCACCTCAGCCCATCTCTGAGTTTATTTTCCTTTGCTGTACTCACCAGCTCCTGGTATATTGTCTCATAGGTTTGCTTCGTGCTTCAGGCTGTCATCATATATGAAAATGGGAACCCCATGAGAGCCATCTTGTATGTCTTTATCTTCACCATTCTCATTAATACCCGGACCTAGAGATTAGTGTCTGGCTGAGTGGGTGTGTGGGAACTCCTTAGCAGAATGAAGATATTGACTTTGACAATGGTCCCATCTTCCAGACCCTCTATTTCTGCAGCTATCTGGAGTATTTTATTATTCAATATATTATTATTCAGAAGATCATCTTGTTATTTACGTATCTATCTCAAATATCTTTTCCTAATCGAAAGCTCAGGGCCAGGGCCAGGACCAGGGCCAGGGCCAGGGCCAGAAGTACGTTGGGTATGGAATACAGCGGAAGCCTTGCTAGTGAGTCTCCTGATTTACTTGTAGTGTCGCACATCCGGTATACGCTGCTGACAAGGGATGTTTGTTTCAGGAGTGGGCCAGCTTCCATCTCCCAACTTCCTCATCTGTTTTCATGCCACAGAACTGTTATTATGTTTTCTTGCAGGGCACCAATGCCTCTGCTCTGGAAAAAGACATTGGACCAGAGCAGTTTCCGATCAATGAACACTACTTCGGATTGGTTAACGTAAGTATTTACTGTTCCCATTGCTTTCGGGTATTTGATGCAACTCTCCTGACTTGTTTGTTTGTTTTGTTTTGGGGAGATAAGATCTAGCTCTGTAGCTCTGTTGGTCCTAAGCTCATTATGTAGACCTGGCTGGCTTTGAACTTGCAGGGATCCTTCTCATTCTCTGCCCGAGCATGCCCAACTCTCCTCTGCAATTGCCAAATCTATTTAAAGACCTGCCTGTGTGCTTTAGGTAGTAGCAGAGTCAAATGCTGGAGAAGGGCACTTTAATCTACTTTTTTGAAATGTTGTAATTGTTGTCCCCAGCAGAGGACTTAATTGCTACATTATTGATTGAATTTGGATCCCTTTCCCGAGTGCCTTGAGGGCTTTCCTTTGTCTGTGTCGCTTTCATAGTGATGTCATTAGTGTGTGGCCAAACCCCTCGCTTTCTCACAGAGCGAACCTCTCAGTCTTTGTTTTGGTATGGACCAATAATACACCTTGAGTTTTAAGACGCGGTAGCTGGTTACCTGTGCTCGGCTGATTGTCCAGCTTATATTAGAGAGCTACAGTTACATGAGTGGAATCTCCACTTGAGGTAGAGGAGGGCTGCCAATCAAGAATCAAGAGTCATTTACCCCAGAATTACTTGGCCCCAATTGTCGTATAACAAAATTTTTTCGTAGGGAGATACAACCCATACATCCAGTCACCCCAGATAGGGAGCTCACTACAGACCAAATTACAGGTACCACCAAAGTTTAATTTGGTGAGCCAATGAATTTTATTGGGGATACAAAAGTATGGGTGAGGGTAAGTATACAGGAGACAAAGAGAGCTGCCTCACCAAGGCATACCCTGGTATGGGTGACAGCTCACAGAGCTGGGAACCTGGAGATCACTGCACAGCTCACTGGCAGCCCAGCAGGGCGGAGAGTGGCCTTTCCGAGTGACTCTGGTCTCAACCTCCTCCAAGCAGCTCCACTGGTTTCTGCTTCTTCCGCTCAGCTGTTCCAGTCTCAGAGTCTTCCTGGCAGCTTTTGTTCTTCCCAGAGTCTTCTTTGTAGTTTAGCTCTGCTTACGATGGCAGGGAGGGGCCCAGTGAATCTGGTCAGTTTCAGGGACTTCCTGAAACTATTTTGATTCCTTTACTTTTCTATGTAAGGAGCTTCTCTACCAGATGGAGGGTTTCAATCTTGGAGGAAACTGTTCCACAACGCTGGGTTTCTTCCTGCTAGGCAGGAGCCCCTTAGTATCTGGCTTGATGAGCTAAAGTGGTATTACCCATCACCCCTATGGATCTTCTACATCACTGTATCTTTATTGAGTCGAAGTTTTAGGTGCTAAGCGTGTTCGCTCACAGACAAGTGGGTTTCTGGAGCAGCTGCTCTGCCATTCTGCCAGTATCTTTCCTGCTGGGAGGTTTGCTTGGAGTAGCTGGACACATTCTTTGCAAGTAAATGCTACATTGGGTATAAAGGAAAGAGCTACATTTGAATTCTCCCTGTACTGTTAACTGGTGGTGTGATCCCAGGCAAGGAAGTTGGCCTTTCTGGTCCTCCATTCCTGCATTCAATAATTGTGGCTGCAATGGTTTCTCCCTCTTGAGTCACAGAGAATGATGAAGGGGAGGGGAGGGGAGGGGAGGGGAGGAGAGGAGAGGAGAGGAGAGGAGAGGAGAGGAGAGGAGAGGGACTATGTGAGGCCCTGATGAGAGGCTGGAGTATGTTGTAGACACTTGGAAAATATTCCTTTTATTTCTACTAGAGTTGACTAGTAGATCAGACCAGTTGTGGCTGTAGGGTGTCTGAGTTAAAGATATTGAGAAGCAGAGAGAAGACTGGACAGAGGAAGGCTACATAAGGCCATGGAAATACAGGGTGTCATATTGGCAAAACTCAGTCTTCATAGTTTAATAGAAAGCTTATTTTAGCAACTGTGCATAGTTCTCCACTCAACTCTCTGAAGAGAGTTATTCAATCCCTGGGAAGTCTTCCCTAGCTAAGGAAAATACAAATGTAGACCATGGAGAGAGAACTAAGGCTGTTGCCTACCTTGTAGAAGAATCATGAGAGCTGTATTTATTAATAGCTTCATTTATGATTCCGTAATTAGTAATTTATGAAGGTGCCAGCCTCTCTGTGAAAGGGTTTGTCACCTGTTCCATGACTGTGTCAGGGAACATTAGAACACATAGAACATTAGAACACATGAAGATGTCCTAGCCACAAAGCCATTCAGAGATGCCCAGGCTCCGTTTGACCTCTGCAGCGTTTTGTAATCCAGGCTATGGATCGTGTTATTGCTTTGGAATTTCTTCCTGTTCATTTACTGAGTGGGAACAGCCTTAAAGTACAGGTCTCCACTAGGGCCTCCAACAGAGTTGGGCTTCCAGTCACTTAGAAACCGGCGAGATAATGACTTTCCCCTCCGAAGTCAAAATCTCCGTGTCTGTGACTGGAGAGGGATAGCGTGTTGCTGTGTGGGCCCTAATCTGATTACAGAGGGACCAGGGACTTGTGTGATACCATATTGGGACAATTGCCACCTTGGACGAAACACAAGGCAGGGTAACTTAGAAGGAAGGAGGCGGGAAGAAGGGAGGGGCGCCTGTGAAGGCACTTCTTGCTCCATTGCGCTGGAGTGAGTGAGATTTTGTGCTGTGCTACAGCAACTACTGCAGCCCTAAACAAGCTCTGTTCCTTAAAGGCTTTGTTTGAGCAAGTGGTTCTTAACTCCTTAAATACACACCCACCCACTCCCTGCACTGTATGTGTGTGTATGTATACATGTACATATGCCTGCACACACACATACACACACACACACATCTCTTGAGCTATATCCCCAGCCCCTTCAGTTTCTTTTTGATTTTGATTTTTTAAAAAAATATTTATTTATTTTATTGTATGTGAGTACACTGTAGTTGTCTTCAGCCATACCAGAAGAGGGCATCAGATCACATCATAGATGGTTGTGAGCCACTGTGTGGTTGCTGGGAATTGAACACAGGGCCTCTGGAAAGCAGTTGTTGCTCTTAACCACTGGACCATCTCTCCAGCCCAGATTTTTATTTTTATAGTCATGGGAGGTTTTTTTTTTGTTTTGTTTTGTTTTTTTTTTTTTTCTTGAGACAGGTTCTCCCTGTATAGCTCAAGCTTCCTGGAGCTCACTGTGTGGTCCAGGCCAGCTTCCAACTTGCAATGATCCTCTTGCCTCAACCTCCCAAGAGCTGGGACCACAAATGTGCATCACCATGCCTGCAGCCTGGGGAGCTTTTTAATTATTACTTTGTATCTTTTCTTTAGCCAGCTGCTTTTCTGAGTCCCCATGTTATGTGGGGTTTCTTTCTTGTCTTTTTCTTATATGTAAGTACACTGTAGCTATCCTCAGATACTCTAGAAGAAGGCATCAGATTTCTTTACGGATGGTTGTGAGCCACCATGTGGTTGCTGGGATTTGAACTCTGGACCTTCGGAAGAGCAGTTGGTGCTCTTAACCACTGAGCCATCTCTCCAGCCCTCTTGTCTTTTTCTAAGCACCAGAGCTCCTTAGATTCCTAATCAGAGTGCTTATTGTAAGTTTATAGACTTGGATGGATCAGAAACTCTTATTTGTCAGGGATGCATTGCAAGACCCCAAATGGATGTCTAAAACTGGATGGTCCCACGTTTTATATAGACTGTTTTGTTCTATATGTATACACTAGTGATAAAGTTTAATTTATACATTAGGCACAAGAGATGAAATTATGTTCTAATAAAATAGAAGAGTTACAGTAAATTATCAGTATTAGTTTGTTTCTTAATACTAGGATGGGGCTATTGTTAAAAAATATGAAGGTTACTTGTAATACCCAAGATATCTACTAAATGACTAGCGGGCAGGTACCATATATACTGTGGATACAGGAGACCCAGGGGTGATTCACATCCTGGGCAGGATGGCATAGGATGGTGTGAGATTCCATCCCAGCTCTCAGAATGGTATACAATAGAAAATGATAGGTAACTTATTTCTGTAATTTTCCACTTAATGTTCACAGAATGTGGTTGACTCCCCATAACTGAAAGCATAGCAAGTAAAACTACAGCTAAAGAGGGAGGTGTGGTTCTCAACCTGTGGATTGAGACCCCTCTGAGCATCCTGTGGGTCCTGACTCCTCTGGGGCTCCATCTACCCTTTCACAGGGGTCGCCAAAGACAGTTGGAAAAGACAGATATTACGTTACAATTCATAACAGTGGCAACATTACAGCTATGAAGTAGCAACAAAAATAGTTTTATCATTGGGGGAGGGGTGCCGCCACATCATCAGAGGGTCGCAGCATCAGGAAGGGTGAGAAACACTACTGTACCCTTTTGGCCCTGACCTTGTTGATCAGATCCACCCCTACCTAATCCGACACGAAGGGCTCCGACGCACCTCCCTCTCCTCTCCTGTCTGGAGGTGGCACCTCCCTTCCCCGCCCCTGTCCGGAGGTGGTTTAAGCGCAGGCGATGATTGCAGTCGTTCCTCTTGTGCTTTGGCAGTTTGGAAACACATGCTACTGTAACTCCGTGCTTCAAGCGCTGTACTTCTGCCGGCCGTTCCGGGAGAATGTGTTGGCATACAAGGCCCAGCAAAAAAAGAAGGAAAACCTGTTGACATGCCTGGCAGACCTTTTCCACAGCATTGCCACGCAGAAGAAGAAGGTTGGCGTCATCCCACCAAAGAAGTTCATTTCAAGGCTGAGGAAAGAGAACGGTGAGTGCTGCGGTCAAGTCATCGTGGGTTCGAGGCTCCGGTAAGAGGAACGGCATTGGTTCTGTTGCGGTCGTCGTGTGTTCGAGGCTCTGGAATGGGGAACGGCAGCGGTTCTGTGTAGCCTCAACATGAAAAGCTCATTTAATTTTTTTTTTTTTTTTAAGGGAGAGTATGCATGGTCAGCCACAGTGTTTTTTAAAGAAAAGATATTTCAGGGACTGGAGCAATGGATGGCTCAGTGGTTAAGAATGAGCTCTTTTAAAGTACACTCTCTCCTTCCAGAGGACTTGAGTTTGCTTCTCAGGATTCATACTGAGTAGCTCACAGTCACCTGTAAGTCCAGTTCCAGAAGATCTAATACCCTACATGTTACATACAATTACATAGACAGGGGAGCTGGGGAGATGGCACTGACTGGTCTTCCAGAGGTCCTGAGTTCAAATCCCAGCAACCATATGGTGGCTCACCATCAGCTATAATGGGATCTGATGCCCTCTTCTGGTGTGTCTGAAGAGAACAATAGCGTACTCATATACATAAAATAAATAAATCTTTTTAAAAAAAATTACATAGACACCCCACACACATGAGAGAGAGAAAGAGAGAGAGAGAAAGAGAGAGAGAGGCACGCAGATGTACTAGTACATAACTTTAAACCTAACACTCAGGAGACAGAGTCAGGCAGATTACTGTGTGTTTCCGGCCACCTAGACCAGGGCATCTGCATGTTTAGACACTGTTGCAAGTGTGAAACTTAATTAATTAATCAGTTAATTTATCATCTTCTTTAATAATTCAATCAATTAAATTATTAATTAATTTAATTAATTAATAATTTAATTATTAATATAGGATAATAATAAGGATAAGGAAAAGACAGGATTTTTCTTTATAGCCCTGGCTGTCTTGGGACTCAATCGATAGACCAGGCTGGCCTTGAACTCACAGAGATTCCCCTGTCTCTGTATCTGCCTCTGGAGTGCTGGGACTAAAGCACTGCACTATTGTTGCTCAACAGAAGACATTTCTTTTTTTCCCATTATATGTGAAACCAACCAACAAACAAACAAACAAAATTTGATATTTGACATCCCATTTAGAATGATTTCTTTCCTTTTCTTCCTTCTTTTCTTCTCTCTTTCTTTCTTTCAAACATGCCGCACTCAGGGGAAGGGTTGTAAGGGTAAAATAAAACTGTCCAAGGCAGACCTTTGAGCTCTGTACTCCTAGAGGGAAACATGTTATTCACTCCCTGAGCAGAACTGCACTACCTTCCAAACTGTGAACGGAGCAAGCACACGTTACCCTAAGAGGCTCTGGTGTGTTAGAAGTAACTCGGGGCTACAGTTTAGGTGGGACGTGTGTGTTCAGTCTGAGGTTGCTGGTTCTCTGCTGGAGATGATGTTCTGGAAGGTCATGGGGACTTTAGGATCTGAATCGAAGCTATGAAGTAGATCACAGGAGTGAACCTTTGATGGGGACACCTGGTCCCTAGTTCTTCTCTCGTTTTGTGTCTCCTGTGCACCCTGAGGTGGGTAGCTTCTGCCATACTCCATCGCGCCACTGTCTGGGGCTGAACAAGCAGGAGTGGAGCCTCGAGCCTAAACAAACCCTCCCCTCTGAGTTGCCTTGGTTGGGTGCTTTGTCAGTGGTGAGGACAGTGATGCTACGAAAGTCAGTGCCAGGTTTCCAATCAGCAGGGGTTTTTTTTTTTGTTGTTTTCTTTTTTGGAGGGGAAACGGTGATAGAAACATGTTGTATATCCCAGAAGTTTTACACTGATTTTTCTGATTATCGGACTATTACATGTGGCAAGTTGTATCTGCCCTAAATTCTAACTACTCCAATGAACTTACACAGTCACCCAGTGTTTGTTTTACGAAGTTTTATTTAGTTTGAAGGCTAGCTTTAGAAGTTGTAATATTGACGTATGCTAGAATAAACGGGATTTGAAGAAAGAAGGAGCCGTGGTGAGCCGTGGTGAGCCGTGGTGAGCAGGGGTAAGCAGGGGTGAGCCGTGGTGAGCCGTGGTGAGCCGTGGTGAGCCGTGGTGAGCCGTGGTGAGCCGTGGTGAGCTGGGGTGAGTGCTTGGCCTAGCAGTAGAGGCTTCTAGCTGCTTGCTTGTCCTGATAGCAGGGTCAGCAGTAGGCTTAGGACATTTGCATTTGTTTTAGGAGCACTTTGGGAACGTTATCTGTTCGCATATACTTTACAATTCTTTCATCTTTCATGTAAGAGTCTTCTAGGCTGGCCTTAGGTTTAATGTGGCTCGTGGGAATAGCATTTAGTTGCTATGGCAAAAATGACTCAATGACTAATTAGTCACTGGAGGTCACAGACTAAGAATCGCTATTTAGAGGTTCAATAGATAAAGTACTCAAGCAGGTAAAAGGATTAGAGTTCAGATTGCCAGTGCGCAAAGCCAGCTGGGCAAGTGTGGTAGCCTGCTTGTAATCCCGGCAGGTGGAGGTGGAGAAAGGGGTGGGTGGAGCAAGCTAGCTAGCCAATAAGCGAGTGCTGGAGTTAGTGTCTTAGGAAGAGACCCCGAGACAGGGTTTCTCTGTATAGCCCTGGCTGTCCTGGAACTCACTTTGTAGACCAGGCTGGCCTCTAACTCAGAAATCCGCCTGCCTCTGCCTCCCGAGTGCTGGGATTAAAGGTGTGCGCCACCACGCCCGGCTGGAGAGACCCTTTCTTAACAGACAAGGTGGAGAGTGGTCGAGGAAGATGCCAGCGTCAGCCTCTGCCCTTTCAATCCTCACACGTACACAAGTGTGCACTTGCTCGCATGCGTGCTCCTCCCACCAACACACACACTGCATGCATGCAGGCAAAACCAATAGATGTTTAATCAAGGTTTTTGTCTCGTAATTTTGGTTCTTTTCTAGAATGAATTAAACTTTGGACCATTGTTATACATGACTGTGGGGAGCTAGGGGATATTAGTTTTTGATGGGTGGTAGGAAACGGAAAGGAATGAATTTTGGGGGAAGTTACTCATTTGTAATTGCACAGTAGAGACGAAATACATTTCTATGCCGTGCCTGCCCAGTCTTTGGATATCGTTACTGAAGCTTGTCGCGGTAAAGCTAAATACGTCTGTTCGCTCTTCAAGACGCAGAATGTGAAATGATGACCTTCTCCTTTCCAGATCTCTTTGATAACTACATGCAGCAGGATGCTCACGAGTTTTTAAATTATTTGCTAAACACTATTGCGGACATCCTGCAGGAAGAGAAGAAACAGGAAAAACAAAACGGGAAGTTAAAAAATGGCAACATGAATGAACCTGCCGAGAACAATAAGCCAGAGCTCACCTGGGTCCACGAGATTTTTCAGGGAACACTCACTAACGAAACTCGATGCTTGAACTGTGAAACTGTGAGTACTGGGTGGGTGGGCGGGTGAGTGGGTGGTGGTGGTGGTGGTGTCCATCTTCCTTGTATATGTGTATTGAGAAATCTCATGCTTACTGTTGTTTTTAGTATGTGTGGACTATCCTATTTATTATGCCTTGGACGGTCAGGCGCAAACTCTTGGAAGTGTGGGTTCCTTGTGACGTCTGTCTCAGTGCTGGAGACAAGTGTCTGGCCCTCACTTATTGGCTAGCCAGCTTGCTCCCGCCCACCCCTTTCTCCGCCTCCACCTGCTGGGAGACAAGATGTCGGGCTACTGTACTCCATGGGTGGATGTTAAGGCTAAACACTGAAGGATTGGACTAGACCGTGACCCACTTAATAAGGTTCTCACCATGAAGAGGTCAGGGGTGATGCGGAGACCACTGCCCTGACTTCTTGGGAGTCCACTGTGGTGTGTCCTACTTAGAGCGAAAGGAAGATCGACTCCCGTTTGTATTCCGTTGGGGTAGGTGAGAGGCCCGTTGCAGCGTTATTTTGGCTCTTGGATGATTCTGAGCACTTGGTGGTATCTGACACATGGAAGGCCCTTAAAGCCATTTGGATATAAGGCTATCTTCTCTAGGGAGTGACTCAGAGTGACATATTTGCTTGTTTAACTTTGAGAGGGACTTCATGTTTTGCTAGGTAAGGGCCCAGCTGCCTGAGTTTCTGTGCTAACCCTGACTCTCAAAGACTTTCCAACGTTCCCATGACATTGCAGTTTTCTTCTCTGTCTTCCTGTCCTTGTCTGTAAGGCAGGAATGGTGAGTACATTATTCCACTGGTGTCTGAGGAGAGTGGATTTGGTGGCGTCTGCTTAATTCGAAATGTACTTGACATACAGCAAACTATGTAATGGATGCCATCTGTCATTTATCCCAACTGCTAAACCCACAGAAAGTCTGTGCATCCCTTTAGAACTGTCAGATTTCTTGATTCAGACAGACCTGGATGAATATACATTTTTCTGGGAAGAAGAGATAAATAGCTTTTTAGCAGGATCTGCTAAAGGCCCCTCACCATGGTTCACTCTACTGCTGTTTGGCTGTTTGCATGGCCATCCCTCAGGGTGATTTAAACCAGGGCTTCTTAGCTTTTTTATTTCTTCTACTTGTGACCTCTTTTTAGCCCAAGAAATTTTTATATGACTGGCTTATAAAGTGCACATAAAAACCAAACATTTACAATAATCGTAAATTTATTTTACAACTGTTCTCTGGGGTCCATATAATTTTACCACTTATTACAGTTGAGACCGTATTTGCATTCTAATGGGATGTGTGTACTTGTTTATTTTCACACAAAGAATTCAATCATGGCTGACTCCTTGATGCTGTGGGAGGCAGAACACCTTTAGTGTTTTTCAGAGGTGATCAATATTTTGATTTTTATAATCATCAGCGCTGAGATCCCTGCTGCACATAAACACATAGGAAAAAATGGCAGAAGTGTGTTCAGGGCCATTTCATGACGTGTTGGGCATCTTATCCCAATCCCAAGACAACATTAATTTTGCAATTTTTGTACTTGTGCTTTTAAACGATGTTTTTTATTTATTTTTATTTTATGTGTATGTGTGTGTTGTGTGCCTTTGTGAGTTTATGTGTACCATATTCAAGCAGAGGCCTTTTGGAGGACACAAGAGGCTCTTGGATCCCTAGGAGCTGGAGTTACAGGAGCTGCCCTATATAGGTGTTGGGACCCAAATCCAAGTCCTAAACAAGAGCAGTGTGTGTTCGGAACATACACCACTCAGCCACGGAATCATCGCTCCAGCACCCGTTTAGCAATATTTAAAAGAAGCTCAAGTCAGTAACTGTAAGAGCAGATTTTTAAATCAGTCAGCCTAGCCAGGTATGGTGGTGCGTGCCTTTAATCCCAGCACTCAGTGGGCAGAGACAGGTAGATCTCTGTGAGTTCAAGGGCAGCCTGGTCTACAGATAGAATCCAGGGATACATGAAGAAATCCTGTCTTGAAAAATGGAAAACCAAAATAAAAAATTAAAAAATAGAAAAGTCTAACACAATCCAAACATATACTGATTTAATACTTAACCTGCTGAGGAATGGTGGCAGAAAAATATAAAGTGTTTCTATAATTCAACTGTTGTTTTTATAAGAGCAGAAAACTGTGCAGGCCAAGCACTGCAGTTATAAAATACAGTCATCTCAGACCTGAGCCCCAATATTTCAGGCCTCAATGTCGCGTACAGTGCTAAATGAATGTGTTGTGTGTTCAGAACCAAGACTTCAGGGATATCTCAGAGTAACAAGGGTGAGGGCCATCAGAAACACCCCAGGTTCATTGTGCATTCGATTTGGATTGATTTTGGCCACTGTGTGGTCTGAACCCTTTCATTACTAAGCTTTCTGCAGCTCCCCCATGTTATTATGCCAAGCCATGTGAGGTCACAATCCATGGTTTAAGAAAGGAGCCCTCAAAGAGTAGAGGCTTATAGCTCTGAGGTCTGGAGTCTATGTTGTTGGCTTCTGACAAGGGTGTGCCTCTGGTGGAGAGAGAGAAAACAAGCTTTCTCATCCATCAAAATGCGCGACCGAAAGGCTCCA
The DNA here is from genome assembly GCA_902729485.2 of Mus minutoides. Classification (NCBI taxonomy): domain Eukaryota; kingdom Metazoa; phylum Chordata; class Mammalia; order Rodentia; family Muridae; genus Mus; species Mus minutoides. Next base: position 41,902 of record LR750587.1, on the reverse strand, counting down.
TTTCTCCACATACCCTAGCTTCTCTGAATGGGAAGGTCAGTGACAGTTTTGGGAGGTCAGAGCAGCCCTTTGCAAGTTGTGGTCCCTCAATGGCTAAGAAATGTAGATCCATATTTCAGCCTCGGAGAGGGGCAGTGGGTCCTGCATCTCTGACAATCTTTTTGCTGTCCTTTTCAACAGTGTTTGAATCAGGATTCTGATGGGTCCCTCACAGAAATGGTTAGAAAACACAGATAAGTCAAATGGAGACTAAAGATTACAAGTATTCTTCCCATCTGGAGATGATAAATTTATAACATTTTTCTAAAAAAAAAATTGTGGTTATATAAGTTTAGAGATCGGCACTTGAGAATTTACAGATGTACCCACCAGAGCGTCTTTGGCACAATCTTGTCTGCATCTCTGCCCTCCCCGTTTTCTGTCCCTTTTTACTTTCTTGTTTCAGTAAAGTTCAAGTGGCTGCAAAAACCTGAGAACAGTACAATGCATGGTGTGTGTGTGTGTGTGTGTGTGTGGTTGTGTGTGTGGGGTGTGTGTGTGTGTGTGTGTGTGTGCGCCTGAGGATTGATGAGCTAACTCCGGCTCACCTTTATTTCCTCTCCTTCCACACCTCTCCCTCCTCCACCTGGTTTATTTTATAAGCACGCTCCAGATATCATTTCACTTTCAGTGTATTTATTATCTGTATAGATCACTAAAAATTAAGTCTTTTAAAAAGCACACTACGATTTTCACACCTCAAAAGAGTTCTGCTATTGTTCACTCAGTGTTGAAGTCTGCCTGATTATGTCCTGTTTTTGTAGCAGTTGATTAATTATATTTTTTAAGTTTCTATTTTCATGTGTGTGTGCATGTGTGTGTGTGTGTGTGTGTGGCTGGCATGAGTGCACGTGAGAACCATCTTTCATCATTCTTCTGGGTCTCTTTGTAAAGCCCAGGGCTCACTCATACGGCTGATCTCCAGAGCCAGTTTGCTTTGGGGATCCCCGTTCCCTTGTTTTCAAGGCAGAAATGAGAAGTGGGTGACCATGTCCACTCAACATTTAAGTGGGTTCTGGGAATCCAAACTCCGAGTCCTCCTGCTCACACAACAAGTGATTAACCACTGAGCCATCTCCCCCCCAAGTCCAAATGTTTGTTAATTTGTGATCTGTATGCCAGTATGTGTGTTCATTTATAATTTATCCCCCACCCACCTTTTTCCTTCTTGTGATTAATTTGTTGAAGAAACCAGTTTGTTTGTCCTGTAGTATTTTCTAGATTTTGAAAACATCTTTGTGATGTTATTTACCTAATTAAAATTTTAAAATTATATGTATGTGAGGTGTGTGTGTGTGTGTTTGTTGTGTATTGTATGAGTGGTGTGTGTGTATGTGTGTATGTGTGTGTGTGTGTGTGCAGATGCCAAGATGGTGTTGGGAGGTCAGAGGACAATTTTCAAACGTCAGTATCCCCTTCTACCATGCAGGTCCTGGGGATGGAACTCAGGTTATCGGCTTGGTAGAAGAGCCCTTAGCACTGCCTGTTGTCCATTTCTGAGCCGTCTCACTGGCTCCCCATTTACCCAATGCTTACAATAAAATGACAGCGATTATCTAGTAGACCTGCTTCTCAGAAGTCCCTGAAAGACTTCTGCTCATGCACACTAAAAGCCTTGCATGGAAGGCTGAGAACAGTATTTTTATCTAATTTATTTTTCACCCAGTATATTTTGATCATCTTTTTTTCCTCTCCCACCTACCTCCCAGATCACCCCCTTCTCTCTACCTACGTTCTTTCAATCTTTCTCCTAAAACAAAGCATAACAAAAACCGGAAAATCAGAACGGACAGAAAACTAAGAGGAAACAAAAGCCCACAAGACCAAACCAAACCAAGCAACCAAACAGCCAAACAAACAGAAACAAAACAAGCTGGGCAGTGATGGCACACGCCTTTAATCCCAGCACTTCGGAGGCAGAGGCAGGCAGATTTCTGAGTTCGAGGCCAGCCTGGTCTACAGAGTGAGTTCCAGGACAGCCAGGGCTATGCAGAGAAAGCCTGTCTTCCAAAAAAAAAAAAAAGAAAAGAAAAGAAAAGAAAGAAAATGCAAAAAAACCCCAAAACAACCCCATGAATGTATTGTGTTGGTCAACTACTGGGCATGGGGCTCCTGGATTATGGCTGAAGTACCCTTCCAGTGCTTCTCCATTGGAAAAAGCTGATTTTGGAGCAGCATGTTTCTTTTTTTCCTTGTTCCGGTCAACCCTGCTCGCTCTCGTCTGCCCCGTTCACTTAGTGGCCCCGCTCGCTCCGGTCGTCCCTGCTTGGAGCAGCATCTTAAAAACAAAACCTTGCCCATCCTCACCCTGTCACCCTCTGACTCCCTCTTCCCAGTCTCACTTTTCTCCCTCTCTCACCCTCTACCTCCGACTACATCATTATTTTCAGCTTTATATATTCTTAGCACATGCTTTGCCGTTTTAAAGAATATTAAATCTTATTATTTTTAGTGATGTGTAGGTGTGTGGGTCAGCATGTGGGTGCAGGTGCCCATGGAGGCTTGAGGCATCTGGTCCCCTGGAGCTGGAGACGGTGAGCTGTCTGATGTGGTGTGATCTGAATTTGGGTCCTTCTGAGAGGGCAGCAGGTGCCTTAACCTTCTTTCTAGCCCCCTGCTGTGAAGTTTTAGGTATAATATTTCTGCATGTTTATTCCTAGACATATATTTAATTCTGCGCCTTCATGCTTTAGATCATCTTCTTTTCCTCTCCCTCCTCCTCCCAGATCACCCCCATCTCTCTACCCACATTCTTTCAATCTTTCTCCTAAAACAAAGTGTGTGTAGAGTCATATACAGATAGTCTCCTGAGGTTGTTTTTCTCGTGTTTTTAAGATTCAGCCATTTGATTGTGTACAGCGTGATTCATTGTTTCTTTTATTGTTGTGTAGTGTTTTATTTCAGGGATGTACCACAGCTTTTTTTCCCATTCTTTGATGATGATAGTCTGGTGTTTAGCTTTCTCTGAGATAACAGTGTCAGTGCTGGAAACCCTCTCACACACATCTGATGTGTGCACACACACACACACACATACACACACACACACACACACATACACACACACACACACACACACACACACACACACATGTGCATAAACAACTTCTTTCTAGAGTATCCCTCAGGCACAGAATTGCTGGTCATAGAGCATGCGCATCTTCAGGTGTCCCAGGTAAAGCCCGCTGGTTGCCATATGGTGGCAGTGACCTTTGAACTTCGTTTTGCGTTTTTTGCAGTAACCAAGCAGCTTACTCTTTGTCTTTTGGAATTTGCGATGTAATTTTTTTTTTAACATCTTTCTCCCCACTAGTTTTTAGTCAAATTGATTCTCTTTCATATGTTGTCTTGTATGTTTAGGGATCAACATATTTGTAAAACCACATTTCTGTGAAAGAGTTTGCATTCATTCTGATCTCTCCGTTCTCTGCATATCTGCCAGGAATCATTACTTTTCTCCGTACCCTTAACATTCACGGTTCCTTTTGGCTTGTTTTGCTGTTTACATGAACGTCCATGTAGCCTTTGGTGTCTTAGTGCCTTTGGGTAGCATCCCCGGTGAGGCTCACTGTGTCTTGGCATGATGAGTTCACTCACTCTTTGTCACTGCCATGTGGTGACTTAGTGGATGAATGATGACATTCGTTCACTGACTTTATGGTTGATGGCTATCTGGTCATTTTTACTGTGTGTGGGGGAAATACTGTGAACAATGCTGTCATGAATATTGTAATACATAAAATCTAGCCAGAGAATTCATGTTTCTCTATCCTGTGTCTCATGAAAGTAGATGTATGAGATAGCAGATTATGTTCATCATTGACATCATTAGGATGTGTCCAGTCTCCAAGATGCTATAGTTTACAACCTATGTGAGCATTCTACTATGTGAGCATTCTATTTCTCCCTTTGTCTCTGCCTGTCTTTCTTTCTTTCTTTCTTTCTTTCTTTCTTTCTTTCTTTCTTTCTTTCTTTCTTTCCTTCCTTCCTTCCTTCCTTCCTTTCTCTCTCTTTCTTTCTCTTTCTTTTTTTATATACACATATGTGTGTATATATAATACATATGTATTATATATATATATATATATATATATATATATATATATATACACAAATATATGTGTGTGTGTCTGTGTGTACATGTGTGTGTGCAGGCAGGCGTGTGTGGATATATATGGAGACCAGATGAGGATGTCAGGTGTCTTCCTCTATTGCTTTCTACCTTAGTCCCTTGAGAAAGAGTCTTTTACTGAACCAGGAGCCTGTTGTTTCTTCCCTAGGCTGTGGCTAGCAAGCTGTAGTGATCACTTAGTGCTGGGGTACATACATGAGAGCTGATAGCCACACCTACTTTTTATGTGGGTGCTAGAGTTCTGAAGGAAGGTCTTTACGCTTGCAAGGAAGAGCTCTCACCCACTGAGCTGTCTCCTCAGCACTCGCTCTTGTGAGTGCTCTTAGCACGTCCTTCCCCCCCTCTGACATCCCCTTTGCTATGTAGTGGCTGTGTAAGTGTTCTTATATTCACTGAATGGCTTTCCAGCACACACCGCTGAGTAAAGAGATGAAGACTGGGGATGCATGTTCCTCTGATTTCCACCATAAAACCCGATCTGAGGGACAAGATGAATAATCAGTTATGTAATTACAATCTCAAAACCAAACCCTGTGAAAGGAAAGTGCAGGCTAGTCCGTGTGCTTGTGAGGCCGGAAGCAGAGAAGCGTGGCACTGCGTTCTGGCTCGGAGGAGGCTGGGACGTCTGTAACATATCCACAGCCGACCCCTCCTTTGTGGTTATGATTGAACATTGTTAGTAAATCCACCTCAGCAGCATTCTGTGTGGATTTTCAGGATGACTCTGATAATAGGCTCAGCCATAGTTATAGCTTAAAACAAAACAAAACAAAACAAAACCTTACAAAGAGAACAAATGATCCCTTGCATGCAAGCGTTGCATTAAGTATTTACACCTCAGAAGTCGCTTTCTGACCTTATTTCCTGAAGGGTTAGCTCAGACAGGAACCTGCATCCAAATATTCCACACCAGTTCTTCAATCATATGGAAGTATTTGTTCTAATAGGATTGGAACGGTTTACATGTGATAGTGTCTCTTTCTGGAGGGCAGAACAGTCTATTTTATATTGATTTTAAGTGCACATCCTGGGCCTGGAGGGATGCTCAGTGGTTAGAGCACTTGCTGCTTTGGCGGAGGAACCAGGCTTGGTCCCAGCATGCAACCATCTGCAGCTCCAATTCTAGGGGATCTAACACACCCTTCTGTCCTCAGTGGGCACTGCATGCCCTTGATACGTATGTGTAGGCAAAAAAAAAAAAAAAATTCATAAAATAAACAGAAACAGGAGAAATGAGTTAGTGATTAAGAATACTTCCTACTCTTGCTGAGAACTACCTGGAGCACCAGTTCTAGTGGGTCTAAAGCTCTCTTCTGGTTTTTATAGGCGCCAAGTGTGAATGTTACGCCTAGCCATTCCTGCATGCAAAACACCCATATAACATAAAACAACAATGAAAATGAAAACAGAATTAAAGACTTACATGTTTATTTGTTATTTTAAAGTGCCATATAATGTATAAATCAGACAATGATTTGATGTTTTGAAACTGTATACATTCTATAAAGCAAATCTTAATTAATATATCCACTATGACACTTATCATTTCTTTGTGGTGGACCATTCAGAATCCGGTAGAACAATCTTTAACCCTCCCCCTTGATTAAATCATTTGAATATATATATTTGATATTGATTATATCATTTGAATATACACATACATATGAGGCAAGATATACACACATATGATACAATATATATATGAGACAAGAAAAATATGTATATTTTTCTTTCTTGGTCACTTGAATAGTCCCCTCTATTTCTTAGATCCCAGAGCTGGACAGACTCCTCAGAATCACCCAATGCTTGTGCTACCCGTGCCCGGGTATGCTCTGTCGTGCCCCAGCCAGTTGGTCACCATCATCCAATGGACACTGGCCAGAGGCAGGGAACTTAATCTTCCAAGGACGAATTCCATTTTTAGCCAGCTCTAATTGTTAGAAAGCCTTGGACTTTCTAAGAAAGTGCATGGCCTCTGGGCTTCTCCTGCTTGTTGAATGTGCAGGACTGGGCTTTATAGATAATTTAATAAAATCCAAGAACCTAACTTTTCTTTGGGAAACCCCCTTTGAGTTCTGTCCTGGGGCAGACTGTCCATCCACTTTAGTCAGAGTTGCTAAAGCCCCCATTTGTGAAATGTCACAGTGGATTAAGTTGTTCTTGATTCTGGGTAGCAAATTAGCCCTTGGGCCACCTTGCCTTTGCCCCACCCGACCCTACCCACCTTCAGCCTCTTTTTTGTTCCTCCAGTTGTGGAAAACCTCTGTACCAGTCTTCAAGTTCTGAGGACAGTGGCTGATTTCCTGCCCATTCTCTCTTGGTAAAACGTTGCCTATGATTGTGGCCCAGATGCCAGATGAAGGATCTATGGAGACAAATGGTCTTCTCTGCCGTGGATCTGGAGGGCCTATTTTAAGGGGCAATCAGAGCTCATTTGTCCACACGACCTTGACAAGGGCACTTCTGAATTGGGCTTTCAGGATTTTCCACTGGAGTCTGAGTGTCCCCTTGGTTATTCCTTTGTTGCTTCATAAGATTTATTAGGTCAGTTGGAGCTTAATCTTGCAGTTGTTTATTTTAATTCTTCTGTAAAGCTGATTTTTTTTCTTTTTTTGCCTTGCAAGATCTGTGGCTTTTCAGGGATTCTCTGTGGCTTTAAGATTTTATATTTGTTGCTGGGGCCAAACGAATGTGCAAAGAACTGTTTTATTAACAGTACCAATTCTACAGCTCTTACTGCCTAGTTTTCAGAGGTCATACTGCTCCAGCTCAGCCTCTGAGACCCCCACAGATAGAGGGTGGAGCCGGCTGAGGCAGGAGGTTGCTCATGCACTCAGTGCAAGTTGATGTCAGGCTTTTCAGGTGGACAGCAGTCCATCCTTGGGTACCAGTCAGGGCAGTGTCATCTTGGTAGAGTCCTAAGTCACTATTAGCCTTCCCACTAACTCAGGCAAGGTATCAGGAGAGGTAGACACACATTTAAAGATGGCCTCACTCACTCATGATGTACATATGGCCTTTAGGCTGAGTTATAGTTATTTAAATGAATATTAATGAGTTATAGTTATTTAAAACTGAGCAAGTAGGGTCTCTTTCTCTTCTTTTTTAAGGTGAGGAGCTTTTTTTTTTTTTTGAGGGAAGGATACCAGGCTCAGAATTAAGAGGAGAAAGGAGAAGCGATTGTAGGCTGTTCACGCTGAGAGTGCTGGAATCTTTTAGTGATGTGTTTCCTTGGAGACAAGCTGTATTTTCCCTTCGACCAGATCCTTGTGTGGGGGAAGAATATGCTTGGCAGCTTGCTTGAAGAAAAGACCCCCCCCCCCAAAAAAAAAAAAATCCTCTCACCATCTTCACTAACCAACAAACAAACTCAGCTCCTCCTTGTCAAACATTTAAATACCTCAACAGTATAGTTCTTGACCAAGCCTCATTTGTACTGTGACTTCTTGGGGCAGGGATAGAGAAAAATCCTGATAGGACTTTGATTTCCCAGCCAGGGTAGACTTACTGAACAGAGCATTATCACTCTCATCCTGGGAGCTCTGTCTTCAGAACTGAGGACATTGTAGCGACTTTCTTCTGTTTCTTAATGAGGATCCCACCTTTCTCCAGAAACCATTAAACCGAAAATGAGTTATATCTCATCCTACAGAATAGTTTGTTTCCCTGCCTTTTTATACCTCACCCCATATAATTTTAGTGTGGTTCCATTTGGCCATAGTTCTTATGTTTTTTTTCTCCCAGAAAGGGGCTGTTTCAGTTAAGAGAATGCTTTGTTTAAATGTATAATATTTGTGAGCAGATGTGAAAAGGGAAATATGTATTAAAAAGAAAGAGATTCACATTTCTGCCTCTGAGAGGCCACTGACTTAGGTATCTTAATCTTCATTCAGTTCCTCTTCAGTTGAGCAATCCATGTAGTATGCATTTAGTGTGTATCTCTTACATACTAGAAATTATGTCAGTTACTAAGCATAGCACTTGCAAAAGGTGGTCCTTATTCTCTCTACTGATGTGCATGTTCAACCTGTGCATCCCCCTTAAACTGCAACAGCAGCACCACCACCATCTCCAGTACCAGTACCAGCACCATCACAATCCCCACCACCAGCACCAGCACCAGCACCACTACCGGGCATGAGTATTATTATTTTGAAAGTCAAAGCAAGAATGGCAATCAATCCACATCTTCATTCACACAAATATTCCCCATTGCTGATGATCTGGATTTCCACAGGATTCCTTTTTGGCTTAATGAATCCTCTTCCTGCCAGACATGATGGTGCATGCCTTTAATCTCAGCACCTAGGAGGCAGAGGCGGCCCTATCTCTGAGTTCAAATAAAACAAAAAGATATAGGGCAAGTGTGGTGCGGGTGCATAGCAGGATATGGGACACGACAGACCTGGAGCAAGAGTGTGTTTGAGACATATCCAAACCCTGAAAATCTCATCTTGAGACTGACAGGAGTAAGGATTGTCCCCTCCCTGTTGTGGGCCTGCATACCCCAGGGTACTTACACGACCCTCATTGAGGTAGTCACATTCCCCTGATGGCCAAATTATAGGTTTAAGCCACTAGAATCCCTCTTCATGCAAATGAAGGATTCCCAGTACTTCAGTCCTAGCCAATAATGTAAACTCACCCTGAAAACCCTTCCCACTCTCTAAGAATTATATAGCCTTTGTTCCCCCCTAATAAAAGAGAGCTGCTTCATTGAATACTGTCTAGAAGAGCTGTTTCACGTCCCAGAGCAGAGAACTGTCACACTGAAAACAGTGTTGGTACCCCAAGGGCAGAAGCAGAGCCGAGTGCACATATATTAATAAACCAAGATCTTAGTTACTTACTGCCAAAGCCAACCTTCTGAGCTTTAGTAAGGGAAATAGAAAATATATTGTGCCATGTGGTTGTATCAGTTCTCCGATGTTTGCTGTCAGCTACCGGTGTAGCTCTGAGGCTTGAGTACAACCGTGATGTATTTATTATAACCCCTACAAAGTGTGTTGGCTTAGGGCTGACGTCTTTTAAATGAGTGTGGTCTTCATTTTCCCACTGGCAGACTGAACATTTCGAGTTTTTTTGTTGGGCCAGCTCATCCCTCCCAGTCCACCAGCAAAACTGTAAAACTTCAGGGTTGTTGGTGAGTGATTGGAAAGTAAGAAATGGCTCCGGGAGCTTTGACTGACATGTAAACTGGGGACAACTGGAGCACTGAGCTGATAGTGGCCTGTATCAGGATGGGCTGTGTGACCAGCTCAGGAATGACAGCATAGGACTCTGCACATCAGCTCAAAGGGAATTAGCATGACAGTCCAGCTTTCTGGTCCCACAGGGCTTGAATGGGCAATGGAGGAAGGGACTTCAAGGAACTGGACTTGGTGAAGGGCCCCAGTGTGGGTGGAGGTTTCTTATCTCTTGGACTTTTTCTGTCCCAATCCCCTCCCATGTGTGGGCTACATAGATTCCTGTCCAATACTCATTGGTGGCAACAATAAGGAACATGGAGGAAGAGGAAGAGAAACCTGGTTGAGTTTTAGTTCCCGTGTTTTAAATCAGAGCTGTGAAAGTCATGATGTTGAATGGGGATTAGGTTGAGAAGTTCTGAACTAACTCTGGTTTGGTGAGTGTTCATAGCCACATGTGACTTTATTGCTATCACGTGTCAGGCTCCCATAAATGCTCAAAGTCTTAGCTGCGGCGTCTGCTGTGTATTTTGTACCTAACCCCCTTACCCCCCTTTTTTTCTTTTGTTTCAGGTGAGTAGCAAAGATGAAGATTTTCTTGACCTCTCTGTCGATGTGGAACAGAACACCTCCATCACCCACTGTCTGAGGTAACTTCTTGCATTCTGCCTGGGGTTTGAACTTTTGACCTGGTTAGTAAGCACATAAGGGAACTCAAATCCCACAAAATCATCCCCTGCTTTTAAACCAATATAGCCTTGTTATTTTTTTTATTATTATTATTTTCTATCCTCCCCCAAGAGATTAAAAATAAACAAATGTGGTTTGGAGTAGGGAGGGTCTTTTTGAGCAGAGAGGATCAGGTGAGAGTAATTCATCACTGTAGTTAAAAATAAAACTTTAATCTGTAATACAGATGTCTTTTAGCTCTGTGTGTGTGTGTGTGTGTGTGTGTGTGTGTGTGTGTGCATGTGCGTAATACGGATGTGTTTTAACTCTGTGTTTGTGTGTGTGCATGTGCGTGTGTGTGTGTGTGTGTGTGTGTGTGTGTCTGTCTGTCTGTCTGTCTGCCTACCGTAAACATATACTCACATAGTTAGTAAATGATACAGGTACCAGTCAGACTCATTTTCTAAGGTAGCAGTAATCAACCTTGGGGCACAACCCCTTTGGGAGTTGAATGATGCTTTTCCCCAAGGTCTCCTAAAACCATCGGAAAGCACAGATATTTACATTATGACTCATAATGGTAGCAAAATTACAGTTGTGAAGTAGCAGCGAAAATCATTTCATGGTTGGAGGTCATCACAACGTGAGGAACTGCATTAAAGGATGGCAGCGTTAGGAAGGCTGAGACCCACTGCTCGGAGGTAACCTTGTGCATGAACATTTATGCGCTCTGAGGACTAGTGATAGGATTGCCTTTTCTGCATTGCTCTAATATTCTATAGAGGTCCCTCATTAGAGTCAAGAGATAGTGATGAGCGAGAGTTTAACAACATGTGCCCAGGATTACTGCAGATAGAACATATTCACTTAATGCATTGAAACTCTGTGCAGAGAGGCTGGGGAGATGGCTCAGTCATTATGTGGTCACAGTGTTTGACCAGAGAACCTGAATTCTGTTCTCAGCACCCATGTCAGGCAATTCCAGTTTTTGGCAGGAATCCAATCCTATGGCCTCCATACCCATATATAGACACACACACACACACACACACACACACACACACACACACACATATATATAGTGAAATAAATATTTTTAAAGGAAAGGAAATCCTTCAAATCCTTTCCTTTTAAAGGAAAGAAAATGTTTGGAATTGTTCCAAGGGCAAAATTCCCCATTCCCACTCCCTTTCAACAAGGAAATAGGTGCTTATAATTTTCCTATCCTAGACAAAGCTTACAGGAACGAATGTCACAAATCACCAAGCTCTAAGACCTAAAGACCTGGCTACTTCCTATCAAGTGAGACTACACAGATGACCCCCAGAGCATAGGGACAAGACTACCCTACGGAGTGGCTGAAGGTGAAGATGCTAATGTGGCTCAGTGGTTTGGGTGGGCTGCCCCAACGAACAGATGCCATAGCTGTGGACATCTTACAGTATCATAACAAGGCTCTGTTGGTTTGTATCAGTGAGAATCAGCAGACAGGACCTTGCTGGAAGAGCTTCGTGGTGTGGTAGGCTGTATGACTCCCATTCACTTCCCACTTCCCACTTCCCACTTCCTCCCTCTCCACTCTCAGCATGGAGCAAACAAGGAGAGTCTGAAGTGTGTTTGGCAGGCTGGTTTCTTTCTTCAGCTTGGTTCTGTTAAGAGACTGGGTGATACTCCTGTAAAAACAGACCATCTTTGGGTCTCCTTAGCGTTTATGACTATATTGGATGCCTGGTGCACTTGACTGGAAAAAGAGAAAGTTGTCCCAATATTGTCCTGTGGGGGAAGGATGTTGCCTTTCTTCACGTGGTAGGCGTTGGGGTTTGAGGAAGTTTAGCAGCATCCTCTGCCTCATGGGGAACCCCTGGTTGTTCGAAGGAAGGTTGTGGTAGCATTGTGTGTAGCATTGAAGCCAGGCGGATAAAGCGCTGGGTGGTTAGTTCTGACTCCAGACGTGTTCATGGAGGACTGAATCACGGACTGCTGTTTCCGTGGAGGAATGGGAATGTTGGTTCAGTTTCACCAGTGCCAAGCAGGGCAGAGGTTGGAAATGGCAAAGATGGGGAAGGGCAGTGTGTAATTGGTCTTGTGTTAGTCTCCTTTCTCATCACTGTGATAAAATGAGATGAGACAGCTGACAGGGAGAAGGGTTGATTTTGTCTCACAGTTTGAGGATACAGTCCATCACAGCAGAGAAGACATGGTGCCCGGAACACAGGGCAGTCCATCAGTTAGAAAACATGGAGGTAAATGCTCACATACAGGTCATATATATATCTCCCCCACCCTGCCTGCTGCCCCATTTGTATTCAGTCCTAGACCCCAGTGCTGTCAATGTTCAGTGTGGGCCATGTGTTCCCCGTTACCCACTTTGGAAACACACCCACAGCTACCCCCAGAAGCATATTTCTTAGGTGCCTCTAAATCTGGTGAAGTCGACAATGGAGATAACCATCATAGCTCCCAAACTGGCCTTTGAGATCATCAGATTCCTGTATGAATGGATTGCCCAGTCCAGTCAGTAATCCACAACTTTAGATCACCCCTAAATTAGGTCTCAGCCGGCTCACTTACATCTGCCCTCATACGTCACAAAGTCATATGTCATGATGTCATGACGTCATACGTCAGCCAGCGGCTGCCCCTCACCATTGAACTCCTGATGGGGCCGCAGCTTCCGTCTCTTATGTCAAGAGTGCAGCAGACACAGGGGTGGGTAACTCCAGCAGATCTATTAGCTGTTTTTTGGGGGTTTTTTTTGTTTTGTTTTATTTTGTTTTTTGTTTTTTGTTTTTTTCCTGCCAAATCTTTGGATTAAAGTGGTTGTAATGCCACACACATTAAATTTCAGCACTTGGAAATTAGAGGCAGGAAGATTTTTCTGAGTTCAAGGCCAGCCTGGTATACTTAGTGAGTTCCATGATAACTAAGGACTCAATAAATAAAGGAATAAATAAGTAAGTAAGTAAGTAAATAAATAAAGCCTTTGAGTTTGCAGATGGAATGACCATGGCGCTGGCCTCCCAGACTCAATTCGGGTTGGATTCATCTTATTTGGTTTTCAGTTGGGAGCTCTTTAATGTCCTCTGTGTTAAGTGTTTATGATGTGAGCTTTCTGTCTTTCATCTATCTTAATGACTGTTAAGGACTCATACTGAAATCCTGGGACCTGAAGTAAGCACCCAGTCTCCTCCTTGCAGAGGGACCTGGGGTGACAGAGTCTGGCATATTCTCACCAAACTCTTGTCCCAGAGAGATGATATAAAGAACATTAAATTTCAGAAATCAGCGGGATAGAAGCCACGAATCCACACTGTTCTCTGAGCCGAAAGCTCGTACGTTAGACCTCAGAACTGTGTCCCAGGCAGGGTGAGCCGCCTGTGACTGAGGGTTCTAAGAAAGAGGATGCCTGCCCCCACTCCACTTCCACACTCCTTTGAAAAGCTCTGAGATGCCTCAGGCAAAGACTCAAACTGTGCGCAGTTTGTCCTGATTGTCCTTCTAAACCCTGTCTCTCTCCCGTGAGCAGATTCGCTCTCCTTCGGCTCTTCACCCCTGAGAGCTCAGGTGTAAAAGGACTTTCTTCTTCCTCTCTTGAAACCCTCTTTGGCCAGGAGGTCAGCCAGGTGTCCAAGTGGCCTCTGAATCCCCTCAGAGCTGTCTCTGTGTGAAAACTGATCTTTAGGAATCCTGTTTCTATCTGTTTTGAGAAACTCAATTTCTGTCCTGAGTTTACACTCATTGTCACCTTACTGAATGCCATGTTCATTTCTCTCCTGAGTCGTGACCCCCCCACCCTCATCTTAGTTTTGGTCATTACTGACATAAGGCATTTCCTGGAGTTTGACATGTGCAGAATTTTTTACGTTTATTCTTTTAGTTAGTGTACTAAGGGATGTGTTTCCTTGTGACGTGCTCAAACATTACCTGTTCTTACCCACCCCATTCCCCTGCTTCTCACCTACTTCCTTTCCTTGGTTCTTTTCTTTCCTCAAACAGTCCTGCCCTCTGCTTTCATAAGATCTCGTCATTTTCTGTGAAAGCTCTTCCTCCCTTCATAGACCTTTATTTTTGTGGTCTTCTCTCTCTCTCTTTCTCTCTCTCTCTCTCTTTCTCTCTCTCTCTCACACACACACACACACACACAGGCACAGACACAAGCACACACACATGTACACAGACAGGTACACATGGGCACACACACAGCTATACACACACACAGACACACACACACACACACACACACACAGAGGGGCAGTGGAAGAATGTGTCCTTCTGAATCTGGCTTATTTCCGCTGAGCATAGTGATATCAATTCCATTCATTTTCCTATGCGTTTTGATTCCATTCTTATTCATGTCTGAATAAACGTCCATTGTATATGTGTACTGCATTGCCTTTAGCCCATCTGTCCGCAGACATCTAGGCTGGTTCTGTGCCTTGTGACAATCAGCACTGAGGTACAAGCATCTCTGAGGTGTTAGGCTCGCTCTGTGTGAGGCTGGTTCTGTGGATTGTGAATTGTGTAGCAAGGGGCATGGGTCATACATTTTTTTTCGTGTGTGTGTGTGTGTGTGTGTGTGTATGTGTAGAACTGCAGAACTGATTTCCATGGTATCTACCGCTACTCACCCTGCGCACCCCTCCTCTGTCCCCATCCTCCCTTCTTTGGTTCACATTGAAGTCAGTGGTCCTCGGCTTTGGTGCATACATCAGAATCACCTGGGGTAGTGGTAAGAGTAACGGCACCGCGCACATGAAGAGCTTCAGTGAGTCTGGGTTTCTGTCCATAAGGCACGCCCTGGTGATTCTGGTACCGCTGAACCTTGAGAAGCTCAGCACCCTCTCTTTCTTCACTGTCGTGCTCTGGTCAGTGAACCAGCGCCATTGACACTGCCGGGAATGCCACTAGAAATGTAGTCTTGAGAATCAGACTCTGTATTTTGGCCAGATTCCTCGGGTGTTTCCTTTGTAGGCTGACATCCGGGTGGAACTGGAACATCTAATTCTCTACCTTCAGCCCCACTTAACTCAGGCTGGGACTGTCTCCATAAAGCTTTTAAGTTTCTTTATAAAGGCACACATTTCCTATGAGATTTGTTCCCATGGTGAATCTTAAAAATAATGTTTGATTGCCACTACAACCCTTTGGAAGGCAATGCGGAGAGCTATGTACCTCCCCAGCCTTCTCTGTGCACTGGGAATTTATCCTACGTTTTAGAAAGACCTCTCTGTTCTTAGCATGGCTTTGAAAACTTCCCCAACCTTTCTTGCTCACTTTATTATTATTTTGATGTTGCTGTGAGAGCCCTCATGTAGCCCAGGCTGGCCTCGAGCTTCCTTAACCTAAGCCTCTGAGTGCTAGGTTTACAGGAATACTGCATATGCCTAGCACTTTCGTTCTACAAACCAGCAGTATGAACTCACCGACCTGCTCTGCTCCATTACTGCTGGGCCAGCCCCTCAGTGGCCTACCTTCTCGTTCCATTTCTCAGGTTCGTTGTCATGACGGCCTCACACTTTTTATTATAGTGTTATGCCATCCCTCCCCCCACCTCTCTCTCTCTTTGAGACAGGGTTTCTGTCTGTAGCTCTAATTGTCATGGAACCTACTACATATACCAGGCTGGCCTCTAACTCAGAGATCCTTCTGCCTCTGTCTCCCAAGTGCTGGGATTAAAGGCGTGTGCCACCACTGCCTGGTGGCATTGTGCTTCTGACCTTCTGGGACCAAGGAGGATGGTGGCCTTTTAAAAATGGGGTGTCCTAGTTAGGGTTTTATTGCTGTAAACAGACATCATGACCAAGGCAATTCTTATAAGGACAACATTTAATTGGGGTTGGCTTCAGAGGTTCAGTCCATTATCACCAAGGTGGGAACATGGCAGCATCCAGGCAGGCATGGTGCAGGAGGAGCTGAGAGTTCTACATCTTCATCTGAAGGCTGCTATCAGAATAATCCCTTCCAGGGAACTAGGTCTAGAGTATTAAAGCTCATACCCACAGTGACACACCTACTCCAACAAGGCCACACCTCCAAATAGTGCCTCTCCCAGGGCCAAGTATATACAAACTATCACATGAAGCTTTATTTATTTATTTATTTATTTATTTATTTATTTATTATATGTAAGTATACTGTAGCTGTCTTCAGACACTCCAGAAGAGGGCATCAGATTTCATTACAGATGGTTGTGAGCCACCATGTGGTTGCTGTGATTTGAACTCGGAACCTTCGGAAGAGCAGTCGGTGCTCTTAACCACTGAGCCATCTCGCCAGCCCCACATGAAGCTCTTAAAACAGATTGAGCATCCCTTATCTAAGACACACATACACACACACACACACACACACACACACACATATACATATACACATTTATATACATATACACACATACATACACACTCACATACACACATTGGGACTAGCATTTGGACTCTGAGGCCCAGGATAATCAACCATTGAAGACTCTCGCTGTGTCTTAGCCTACACCAGCCTAGAAAGAATGCGTAGTTTTTCAGACTGCCTGTTTGGCTCCTTCCTCTCGGCTGTGGTTTCCTTGATTACTCTCATCAGGGAAACAATCCCAAACAGAGCCCCAGAGAAGTTACTCAGCGAGGTCCTCACTCAGTTGCGGTTGCGTGTGATTGCACGGTAAGGGCTGGAATCTGAGGGTCCAGCGTGATTGCCTGTCAAGGCTTTCCTTGCCTCCTGATGTCTTCTACGCCTTTCTGTGGAGCCGTTGAAAGTAGCAGTCCTCAGAAACACTGTCTGCTTACGTCTTTCCTGTGCTGTTCAGGAGCCGCTGAGCTGTAGGGACCATGCAGGCTTCTTAGTAATGCCTGAGCCTGTGCTGCTCCTGCCACTGTAGCTCTTCCCTGGTGTGCCTTACCTCTGTGACTCTGTTTCCCCAGCATGCTTCCTTCTGTCCTGACTTGGATATTACTTCTTAGGGGGAAATCCCTTGATTACTCCAGGACACATTTATTATCTCTTTTCGCTCTGCTTTCCCCCACTGGACTTTATTATTCTGTCTTCACTCATTCATTCATTCATTCATTCATTCAGGAGGGACAGGATGGATATATATACCAGTGATTGAAACACATAAGACTCTCCCTGTCCTTTTAAGAGTCCTTGATGTATAGTCCAGAGATCAAAGTTCAGGCTTCTGAATTCATGTAACAAGCCAGGCACCATGTGCATGTGTGCAACCAAAGTTCTGAGGTATGTGGAGGCAGGAGGATGGTTGAATCTTAGCACTAGCTGAGAAAATAGGAGCTCAGGTTTGGGTAGAGGATTTCTTCAAAGGATAGGAAGAGAGGGATAGAGGGGACAGCTGATGCTCTCTTCTGACCTCTGTGCATAATATGCAGACACACAGACCCACACACTCACACACACATACACATACACATACACATTTATACACATATACACACATACACTCACACATACACACATACATTCACACACAGACTCACATACACACATACACACACATATACACATAAACACACAGGCATACACTCATACACATATACATATACACACATATACACATACATACATACATATGCATTCACACACACACACACTAACACAGTACACACACACACATTCACACACACTCACACACATACACTCATACATGTACACACACATATACACTTTATACATACTCACACAGAGACACATGCACACATACTCACATATTCACATAACACACTTATACAACACACACACTCACTTTCACACACTCACACACAGACACATGCATACACACACATTCACACAATACACCCACACAACACACACATTTACAGATGCATGCACAGATACACACATATACACTCACACATATTCACACACACAGATACATACAGATACACACACATATACACATATATAGACATACATACACACACATTCACATAATATACATACAGATATGCACACAATCACACTCACTCTAACAATCACGTTCACAGACACACTCACACATACACACACACACCCTTAAGAACAAAACAAACAGAAGAAAACCCACTGCAGAGGGATCAGAGCTGGGGGGCTCCCTAGGGAAACCCACTGTGGAGAGAGGTGGTTTCCTGAGTTCTGAGTAGCCAGGCAGCCCAGCCCAGCCATGGTGTGGGGGTGGGGGCTCTGGAAAGCACTCTCATTGCTGAGAAGTAGCCCCTACCTGTTCTCCTCCTCAGAGGAGCACAGCCCACACAGGAGTAGCTGGATCAGGAAGCTGCAGACTAGAGGAGGAGGCAGGGTGAGAGGGTTAGTAGAGTCTGAGGCCCAGGCCTTGTGAGTGTGGGTGTTAGACTGTTTCTCTTGAGTGCAGCAGCCAACTGTTAAAGAGGGCGATCTTAGGCTGGGGAGTCGCCCCTAGTGCTTTATGATGACTAAGGTATACTTATGGGCTCATTTGTACTTGTCTCTATATGGCTGTTCTCCAAATCCCCAGGACCTAGCGCCTATCTGGGAATTGAGCAAATGGACAATGCTTTCCTTTGATGTGTTCTCTGTAAGTGATAGGTCATTAATACCATTTTCTGTTTAATAAAACCTGATCATTCTGCTGCTGGGAGCCAGTGTGAAGAGGGAGTGTCAACAGGCATTTTTGAAACGACAGGGTAGGAGATTCTAAATGTTGCTTTCAGCCTTTTGAAGCTGACCACAGAAACGCAGAGTTGAATCCAGAAAGAATGAAAGGCCTTGTGACATTTAGAAATCGAAAGCTCTAAGTAGCAGGCAGAACCTTCTGATAAGATTGGGTCCAGCAAGACCACAATGGCCTTTGTTTTTAAAATAAGGCAGATTAAAGTGCTTATCCTGGGGTGTGTGGGAGAGCAGTGCTGGGTGACTCAAGTGTGTGTGTTAGAGAGGGGGGGAGGAGTGTGT
Organism: Mus minutoides; assembly: GCA_902729485.2. Lineage (NCBI taxonomy): Eukaryota > Metazoa > Chordata > Mammalia > Rodentia > Muridae > Mus > Mus minutoides. The sequence goes on along the minus strand of LR750587.1, from coordinate 22,963 downwards.
GTGTGTGAGAGAGAGAGAGATTGTGTGAGAGAGAAGAAAGTGTATGTGTGTGTGTGTATGTGAGAGAGAAGAGAGAGTGTGTATGAGAGAGACAGAGACAGAATGTGTGTGTGTGTGAGTGTATATTAGAGAGAAAGAGTGTGAGTTTGTGTGACAGAGAAAGAGTGTGTATGTGTGTGTGAGAGAGAGAGACAGACAGAGAGGGAGACACACACACACACACACACAGACAGAGAGAGAGAGAGAGAGAGAGAGAGAGAGAGAGAGAGAGAGAGAAGGGCAGCATCTTATGTAGCCTTAGGCTGGCCTCAAACTCAACTAGGGGTTGGCAGGTGACCTTGCACTCCTGATCTTCTTGCTTCCACCTGCTAGTGCGAACGTTACGGGCCTGCATTGCCACACCTGGCTTATGCAGCACTGAAGATGGAACCCAGGCCCCAGGCATGTGCGGGGGCAAGCACTCTATCACCTGAGCCACACCCCTATACCCTTCCTAGGGTTTAAGCAGGACATAAGGACAGTTGTATACAGTTCTGATTTTAGTATCTGTACCTCTTGTGGTCTTTGAAAAATGGAACCTCTGAGATGCAATTTTTAATTAATATAGAAATGCCACTTTGGATTTTATGATTGCCTTTGGGGTACCTGACTTATGATGTTCAAGCAGGCTTGGTATATTTCTAACTACTGCTATTGCTGCTGCTGTTATTACTACTATTTCTTCCTCTTCCTCCTCCTCTTCGTTTTTTCTTTTTTTAATTTAATTTTATTTTTAATGTATTTTTTACACTTCATATTCCTTTCCCCGCCCCCCCATCCATCCTCCTCCTGCTCCACATCCCACATCTCCTCCCCACCCCACCCCGTCTCCACGTGGATGCCCCCACCCCCCCACCTCACCTGACCTCTAAACTCCCTGGGGCCTCCAGTCTCTTGAGGATTAGGTGCATCATCTCTGAATGAACACAGACCCAGCAGTCCTCTACTGTATGTGTGTTGGGGGCCTCATATCAGGTGGCATATGCTGTCTGTTTGGTGGTCCAGTATTTGAGAGATCTCTGGGGTTCAGATTAATTCAGACTACTGGTCCTCCTACAGGATTACCCTACTCCTCAGCTTCTTTCAGCCTTCCCTCGTTCAACAACTGGAGTCAGCTGTTTCTGTCCATTGATTGGGTGCAAATATCTGCATCTGACTCTTTCAGCTGCTTGTTGGGTCTTTCGGAGGGCAGTCATGGTAGATCCCTTTTTGTGAGTGCTCCATAGCCTCAGTAATGGCTTCCTCCTCCTGCTCTTATTCCTCTTCTTCCTCCTCCTCCTGAATATTAACTTTTTTTTCCTTCTGAATCTGTTAAAAACTCTAGTTTGTATCTGTCTGGGTCTCCTTAAATAAAATTTTGTTCTGTTTGGGGACAGGGGCTGCTTTAGACCTCACAGTGTAGCTTAGATTGACTTTAGACTTCCCATCCTCCTGCCTTAGCCTCTGGATCGTTGGGATTGGAGGTGTGTGCCAACACTCCCAGCTTAAATCAGCCTGCTTTTCCAACTCTCACAGTAAAGCCGCAGCCGGGGCCTGTAGACATGCTCTAATGGCATTAACAGTCCAGTCTTAAGAAGGCTCTTCTGTGATTATTGTTTTCTCCAGTTTCACTTGGGAATTATCTTCCAGGTAATAGAGGGGTTTAAATGTGGTGTATTAAGTATGTCTGGGCTGTTTTTTAAAGGGTGAAAATATTTTTTCTCTACAGAGACTTCAGCAATACAGAAACACTGTGTAGTGAACAAAAATATTATTGTGAAACATGTTGCAGCAAACAGGAGGCGCAGAAGAGGTGCGTGGGGGGCTAATCAGGGAGGGGGGCTCATGTCGGAAGGGCTCCATGGGTCTGCACAGAGTCAGTCAGCGACCTCACAGAGTCAGTGACCTCATCCAGAAAACCTGGCTGTCTCAGCTAGGGTTTTACTGCTGTGAACAGACACCATGACCAAGGCAACTCTTATAAGGACAACATTTAACTGGGGCTGGCTCACAGGTTCAGAGGTTCAGTCCAGTATCATCAAGGCAGGAGCAGGATAGCATCCAGTCAGGCATGGTTCAGGAAGAGCTGGGAGTTCTACATCTTCATATAAAGGCCACTAGGAAAAGATGAACTCCCAGGCAGCTAGGATGAGGGTCTTAGAGCCCACACCCACAGTGATATACCTACTCCAACAAGGCCACACCCTCTAATAGTACCTCTTCCTGGGCCAAGCATATTCAAACACTAGCTAAGAATGCTGCCCTCAGAGAATGGTCCTACATCTGCCTGTTCATGCTTTTTTACCATCAACAAGTACCAAGTATTACCATGTGCTGGATACTGGTAAACAGTGGGGATTGAACATCCTCATTATCCTTTTAGGATTAAAGATAAGTTATATAAAGCATATTAATAAATTATCACAGTACACAGCACATTGCTGCTTTTCATGTAGACTTTGGCCTTCTTACTTACAGCCAGAGATTTAAAAACCATCTGTAATTTAATAAGGAGCTGTGAGCCAAGGATACACCAGTTGCAGGAACACGGGATCGGGGAGTTCAGAGGACAGGGCTATACAAAGAAACCGTCTTGAAGAAAGCTACCGTGTTCTGACTTGGCATCATAGCCAGGGTCCGCCATCTTTTTACGGGTTCCTTCCAATGACAGCTCTTAGATACTCTGAGCTAATTTGTTGTTCACCACTATCTCGCCTCCAGAAACTGAGAAACTTGAAAGTTTAATCTTCCTGTGAACTCCACATTGGTTCTGGAGATTTCAAGGTAGCTCTTAGATACTCAGTGGTGCCCTCTGGAGCTGAGGATCTAGACCTGGGGCTACCGTGAGGAGGTTTCTGCCTAGCCTCCTTCACCCTAACTGTACCCATGAATAGCTTCCTTCCTGGCATCGATGTGAGAAGGCCAACCCCTACAGCAGGCAGCAGGCGCTCTGTGTTAGTGCACACTGTCTTTGCCTCTCATGCAGAGGCTCTTGCTTTACCTCAGGCAGCCTGGGTCTACCTGTGTGGCATGAAGGTGTTCTCTGCTCAACCCTGGATGTTTTGTGCATTAAAATGACAAATGTTCCTGGGAAACATGGAGGTCTCCCATAATTAGTGTTTTTCTACCAATCTGTTTTTATGGGACAGGGTCTGGCTGTATAGCCCAGGCTGTTCTAAAACCCACCTTTTCCTGTCTGCACCTCCCTTCCAGCACTGGGGTTGTAAGGCATGTGCCATCATGCTTGTCTCATCTGATGTTTTTACCTTGCTTATTTTTATGAAGAGGGTTTTTACCTTAGGAGATGCCACAAAAAAATATTCTCTTAGAATCAGTCCCTTCTGAAAAATACATACTAAAATGTGCACAGGTCCGGCAGTGTTTGTGCTAATTCAGCACATTCATGGGTGGTGGTGGGGGTTGGGAAGGTGGGGTGGGGGTTGGGGAGGGTTGGGGGAGGAGAGCTGGGTGCTCTGCTCCAACAGTGTTCTCTACACAGTTGTTTTGTGAGACACACTTTACCCAGGAATGTTAATTAATGGTCAGAGAGTAGTGGGGCAAACTGTTTATGTAAGATTAGGACCGGATCAATTCCTCCAGGGCAGTATTTCTCAAAACCTTCAATGCATCATCACATGTAGAAGCTTCAAAAATGAGATGGAGAAGCCGGGCAGTGGTGGCGCACGCCTTTAATCCCAACACTTGGGAGGCAGTGGCAGGCCTCGGGATTTCTGAGTTCAAGGCCAGCCTGGTCTACAGTGAGTTCCAGGACAGCCAGGGCTACAGAGAAACCCTGTCTCGAAACCCGCCCCCCCCCCAAAAAAAAAAGTCGGAGCCCTGTTCAGATTTGACGATAGCGCCCCAAGATACCCCCTGCATTTCATAAATACCTAGAGTGAGAACCATGATAGGCAACCCACGTGGCATGAAATCACAAGAGTAAGATGTGGGCATGAGCCTGGCAGCTTGGTGTTCAATGCCCAGGTATGTGCCAGACGATTCCTTCTGCTAGTCTTTAGCACCCGAGGTTCTGTCTGCAATCGTTTGCCTGCTCCTTTCCCCAGCTTCCTTTTCTTAAAATCTCAGCCCTCCTGTGTTGCGGAAAATATTAAAAAAGAGAAACGGCAGGTTCGCACGCTAGTGCCGGGCCACCAACTGGAGTACAGGGCTCCCGCTGGGCCGTCTCGCTTGGCAGTCGGTTACCGGCTAATTTGGTGGTGAGATGGCAGATTGTGGGATATGTGGGAGCATTGCATGGTAGCTAGATGAACCCGGGTGGGAGCACAGGGCTCCCGCTGGAGAGCCGGCACTAGTGTGGGAACGTGCGATTCTCTTTTTTAAAATTTTTCCTGCAACACTCCTGGCCATATACCTCGGAGTGGACTGTCCAAATACATCTCATTCTGCAGGCTGAGGCACAGCGAGAGAGCACCTGCCATGGCCAAATGGAGATGTATGGTTGTGCTCTTCTCTTACTTGTCTTAGCTAAGGATGCAGGACGCACCAGCCTCCAGACATGGGTACATCTTTCTGCATGTGGAAAGTCTGGAAACTTGCTGGGCCCCTCCAGCCTTGTCTGTGTAGGCAATAGCATGTTTCCTTCCTCAAGTGGGCGTCGGGTACAATTGGTTTTCTGTTTCCTGCTTTCTTAGGATGAGGGTAAAAAAGCTGCCCATGATTTTGGCCCTGCACCTCAAGAGGTTCAAGTATATGGAACAGCTCCACAGGTACACCAAGCTGTCTTACCGGGTGGTCTTCCCTCTGGAACTCCGGCTCTTCAACACCTCCAGCGATGCTGTGAACCTGGACCGCATGTATGACCTGGTTGCTGTGGTTGTCCACTGTGGAAGGTAAAGGCGGGTGGGGAGACATGTTTCATCTTGTTCACCGTTTTTCTGGCAGGTAGTAGGTATACGGTAACTCCTAATTGCCTGAATTTGAATTTGTTTTCCCCATTGGGCCTCTGCACGCCCCCACGGCCAGCGTGGTGCCAACACCCAGGTGCTCTGCCAGAATTGTGGACTTAGGCAAAAGCTAGTCCACAGTTCTTTTAATTTGGAAGCAGCGTGTCTCTATGGTGCCCAGGCTGACTTTGACCTCCTGCTCGCCTCCGAGTAGCTGAGAGTCCAGGTCTGTGCCACTGTGGTGGCTATGCTTGATGACATTAGATTTTTCTGCATTGATAATTGGGAGGTTAGAGAGAAGTACGTGCTTACCTGGTGACTGTTTCCCCTTCATTCTTTTCCAGTGGTCCTAACCGCGGGCATTACATCACCATCGTGAAAAGTCACGGCTTCTGGCTGTTGTTTGATGACGACATTGTAGAGGTAGGCTTACAGGTTACCTCATGGGCACAGGGTAGAGAAAGGGATTTGGGGTGGGACAACTCCTGCAAACGTTACCTAAATAGACCCGCTTACCAATAGTATGGGACGACTTAGATTACATCTACCCACTTAACACATTCATTTTCTTGTAAAGGAATATTATAAATTCTACTCTCAAAGGTGGAATCTGCTTTAACCCATCAGGGTAGCCATTTTTTAGTAGAGTAGATACGAAAGGAAATGAGCTCTGATAAATAGAATGACCTGAGATTATTCACAGACCCCTCTCATTACTGCCTGAAAGACAGACATCCTAAGTGTCCCAAAGGGAATCTCTGTATGGTTACTATAAGAGGAGAGGGTTGTATCCTCCCAGTCCTAGCAGTTTGCATCTGTGAAATGTAGAGAATGAACTCTGTTTACCGTCAAAAGGCTCCTAATTGCATTTTTTATACCAACTCATGTGTCTTACAACTTAAATTTTGTTTGCCCAGGAAGTAAACAATTAATGACACTTTCCCCCTCCTTTGTTGCAGAAAATAGACGCTCAAGCCATTGAGGAATTCTATGGTCTAACGTCAGATATATCAAAAAATTCAGAATCTGGATATATTTTATTCTATCAATCGAGAGAATAACTTGGTGGAGCGCAAGACTCATCCAAGCAGGGAAATACTCCAAGCACTAGACCTGTGTTTCTCTGCAGACCTCCCTTCCCCTCCAGTGGCCCGCTGATGTCATCACTCTGAGGCGCACTGGTCCGGCAGTGTTAAACTTCCTTCCTTTGTGTTTTTACATGCAGTACTATTCCTGGCTCTGTTTTGGTCTGAGGTAGAGTTAACTGCAGCTGGATTATATAGTCAGATTTACATGAATAACTGTTGCTAATTTTAAGATTGGGGTGAATGTTAATGCCGCTTGTTATGTCTGGCTAAACTAGAGTGATATTTCCTGTAAATGTCATGGTCCATACTGAGTGTTTGGTAGGCTTCCTGAATGGTTTCTGGGGGCCCCCTTTCCCATGCATTCCTTTGACAGGTCCCTGGAAGCATTGCTACCCGTTGTTAGCATGCCTGCCTCCTCTGATGGGAGGAGTTGGGTAGATAGATATTCATCTGTTAGGGCTGCAACCATAGCTTTAAGTTTGTGCAAGTGAAAATGTTTAAAAGTGAGTGGCCTAGAATGCCGAAATCCTCCTCCACATTGGAGCAAGGTGAGGTAAGGCTGTCATTGGTAGATGGCGTTTGCACCCAACCATGCTTACCTAGCTGGTAGAATCCCAGGGGCTAAGGCATTTTGGAGCTCAGGGCAGGCAAAGCCAAGAGGAAGATGTTTTTGTGGTCAGTGAGAAGTTACTTATCTTTCTACCAAAAGCCACATTTCTGGAAAATAGTGCGATGCTGTTCATTTTTAGGAACGATTTTCTTCCACCAGGTCCTGTAGATGTCTTCTTCTCGCGTTTGGTACCTCTAAGTTTTTCAAACTGTCTTTTTCAATCCTGCTGATGTTTTTCAGTCAGTGGCACCAGGGCTAAGATACCAGCTGACTGCCTCTGGCAGGGCTCTCTCTAGCCAGTCAACATCAGCATCTTTCCCAGACGAGGAAGACGAGAAATCAAGAACTCTGTTCACCTTGACGACGGTCAGCAGATTGTACAGCTTCTGCTTCTTTTCTTCTTCTTCTTCTTCTTCTTCTTCTTCTTCTTCTTCTTCTTCTTCTTCATTCAGTCTGTATGGAGGCGCTGGTGAGTTTTGCTGGAGTTAGCACAGTGTGAGGTGGGTCACAGGAAGTGTTAGGAGGTGGGAGGAGAAGTAAGATGGTGGATCAGATTCCTAGAATGCTTGACAAGACAGTTTCCAGGAAGAACCTCATCTCACGGTTTCCCCCTTTTGTTATGTGTGTATTTATTAGAGCATTTGCATACTGGTACCTTTTATTAAAAGGGTTGATTTGGTGTTTTACTGTTGAATGGATCTTGGTTTTTCCTACAAATACTATAGGTCATAGTCCTTGGCTTCCTTTTGGGACGTCAGTTGACTTCCACACATGATAATATACTGTGAATGTGTTATGTTGCGACGTACTATGTCGGCGAATGAACATGCAAACTCATGGCGTAATGTGAACTCAAAGTGCGGTTGAAATTATCAGTGGCCATTTTGCAGCAATGAAGAGGATAGCACTTTATCTAGGTGAAAACTGGACTCCTTATTTCTGAAATACCTTGAATTGTTCGTGACTCGGAACTTCAGCATGCTGGCGCTTCAAGGGACATGTTTCATTTTTCACTGGAGCAGACAAAACAGGGTTATGTCGTGTTACTCTCTTATGCAAGTGATGAAAATGGACCTTGCCTTGGTTAGAGGCAATGCATATTTATAAATATTTTGTCTTTATTTCCTCCTCCATGAAGCATATTTATTAATCACTTACATTGGAGGTGAACCTTCATTCTTTAAGGAGAGGCACCTTTCCAAGTGTAAGGGATTGATGGCCTGAGATATTTGTATACATACAGCCATATACTTCACTGTGGGTTACAAAGGTTAAAAAAAATGGCTACTGGTCTCTAATATATTTGGAACTGATCATAGAACAAAAACTATTAAAACTATCTTTGAAACAACTCTTGCAGCTAATTTATTAGACAAAAAATGTTTCAAATGGAAGCCCAAATGCGATTGTAAGGTTCGGCACATTTTTCTTGTCTTTTTCTTCCTTTCTTTTGTTCCTGTGAGCATGTAAAGTATTCCCCAGCAATGTAACCAAAGTCATTGCTTTTAATGGAAAAAAGTAAGTTAAAATTCAGTATTCGTGAAGAGGTTTTGGAACCGAAGGAGATGAGCGATCGAGACCATGACATTCATTTGGTTGTATGGTGCTGGAAAAGAAGATCGGAGAAGACCAAACATGCATCTCCATCAACACTCCATCAGTTTATCCAGTATAGAACTATCTGGTAGTGACTTACCACTTCCTCAGTAAAGAGAACACAAGGCAGCTCTTTCCCATGTGTCCCATGCCCCGTCCTTTTTTTTTCCACAGAAAAGTCATGTTCTAACTTACTGTCCCTGGTTCCTAGCATTAAGCAGGGGATGACAGCGGCTGTGAGACACGTGAGACCAATCCCAGGTCACAGAGATAGCACAAAGACCCAGCAACTGTCCCCAATGGAGGTTTGTATGTCCTTTTGCCAGCAGGAGTGAGTAAGCCTGCTGAATTTTTCTTAATTTCTGTAAAAGCTGGGTATTTAAAAAGAAATTAAAGAGTCTTTCAAGAGACTTTAAATTTTTTAAAAAAATGAAATGTTTCTTTTATCGGTTATTTGCTACTTTAACATCTAGAGTATGGTGCAGTATGCTGAATCTTTTGTTTCGAAGCAAATGTTAGTAAAACGGAGGTGTGCACAGTCTTGTTACATTGATGCAGTTTTTTTTCCCATTCCAAGGTTTCATCAGGTAGACTGGCTTGAAGAGAGCCGGGAAGAATACAATCAGGGTGTCAGTCTGACTAGGAAGCCATTCCCACATGGTTTCATGTCCCGATTATATTTTGGGTGTAACGGAAAATGGAAAATGACAGCAGTGGCCCCTGCGCATGGTTTTCATGGGTGCCCTTAATCTCATGGGCATGCCTAACTTGAAAGTCTGTTCTAACTGGCACTTAAAGGCTTATTTTACATACTGGAGTGTAGCTTTATTATGGATGGATTTTTATCTTTTAAACATTTCATTTTGATCAACTTTGTATATTCATGTGTATTAAAATATCGTGGCACTAAATGTCCCCTCACCCCCAACCCCGTTTGCTGTATCTGGTCAAGGCATTTGCCAGCACCATCATGATTAGCTCATGCAAATGGCATGGGCCGGAGACAATTATTGCCTATTTTTCTGCCTAATTAAATTTCTGTTTTCTAGAATTACATTAATTTATTTTTGGCTCCTATTTCTGTAACCAAAATAGTTACTGTATGTGTGTGGCATTCACTTGATTTTGTTGCTTAAAAAAAAAAAAAGAAAAGAAAAGAAAAAAAGAGAAAGAAAAAAGCTTGTAGTTTTTATTTAAATTTTTTAAATGTAATCAATTTGAACACTTTAAGCAATACTGTCAGTCTCAGGAAGTTTCACCCACTTTAAAACTCTGCCTCTAGAAGTGTTCGCAAGAAAAACTAATAAAACAGGAGTCATCTTCCTAGAGAACCACATCTAAATACTGTCATATGCGTGACCTTTAAGTCTTTGATATCACATATGAGCCAGTGGCGAGTTCCTTAGCAGGGCATCGTTCTGAACGGAATTCTGAAAGCACAAAGAAGATTCTGCTTATCAGACTATGGAAAGGCAGGAACACAGATGAGGCTGGCAACACCTATGTCCTGCTGATATACTTCAGCCTGTGGAAGAGAATCCAGAAACTGCCGTCGGGGAAACAGCACCTTGAAAAATATCAGTGACAAGAATGAGGCACCAGCTAGTTAGATGTCACAATGAATTCCTTGTGTGGTAGGTACCTTACTAGTTATCACCTACAATTCCTAAAGTAAGGATCTGGCTTCCAGCTCTGGAGTTCCATGAGTACTGTTTTTTAGGAGTAGGAGTGTGTTCTGGGGCTTGGACTTTCTGGCCTGATTTGTGGAGATCCTGCCCTCAAAAGTCTAAGGTGGATGCAGTCCACTTTCTACCCACATCTATGAGCGTAGGTCCTGTCCCATGGTCAAGCACAAAGCCCACAGCTGTCACAGCCAAGGCTTTTCAAGCTAGTGACTTCAAGAGGTCCATGTGTGGACTGGAAATTGTGAGTTGAGTCCATGACTAGACCTCGATATCGAGAGACAGGTCAGGAGCAGGGACAGGGCAGGTAACTCCAAGTTTCTTTGTTCCTGAACCTTTAGTTGGAATCCTATGCTTGACCCTGACTCGGCCAAATGGGCTGTTGGAAAAGCCCCCGACTTCCAGGATAATCCAAAGGAACAGAAGACCTTCTTGGGAATAAGATTTTCTTTCCTCTGTCAAATGGACTTCAGAGGTAGGCTTGTTACTACAAGCCACTCAGGGAACTCTTTCTGGAGAATGAGAAGTCATCCTCTTCATCCAATGCTCTTCTGTTCTCATGGATGCTTAAAACAAGTTTAAAACAGGGCTGGGGATATGGATTCATTAAGAGCATTGGCTGCTCTCACAGAATATGGGGGCTTGGTTCCTAGCACCCACATGATAGCTTACACCCATCCATAGCTTCAGTTCCAGTAGATCTGATGCCCACTTCTGACCTCTATGGGCACCCGGCATGCGTATGGTACACATACACACACTCAGGCAAAAGACTCATAATAAAATAAATCTTAAGCAAACAAACAACCCACACCATTAGTAGGGACTCCCATGTCCATGGCTTCATTCTTACATGAGTGTGAAAACATTGGCTGAGTCACTTTTCTTAAGGGTAAACTTTTATTTCAAGGACAGTACTCAAAGCAGACTTCTTTTCCTAATGATACCCTAGGTGGAAGGATTCTTAATTATTTAACACTTGTGGAGGTATAGAAGATGAGACAAAAGGGGTCCCCCTTGTTTCTTACCTCAGGAAAAAATTTGCATAAAAATGGAATCTTTTAAGTTCTAGAACTGCCTCCTATGGGGTAGGCAGTGTCATTTGGCACAGGTGCCCTATGCAGGGCCCTTCCTTGGGGCCCACTTTTCCTCGCTGCTTTTAGGGTTACCTGAGCTTCCGTCTTAGCTCCTACTGTCAACAGCAAAAATTTAAAGTACAAACCCATTATGTTTCACTAATAGATTAGAGTATTTTGCCTTTTAATTTTTTGACAGAATCAACTTTCTGGGACTTGGAGAGAAGGCTTAGTGAGACTGTGTATGCTTTCAGAAGGACCTGAGTTGGTTCCCAGCAGCCATATCTGGCAGCTCACAAATGCCTGTAACTCCAGCTTTGGGGGGGATCTGGTGCTTTCGGCCTCTGTGGGCATTTTCACCCACATGTGTGTACACACATGATTAAAAATAGATCTTCTCCAAAGTCATTCCTTTGAAAGTCCAGATGGTGCTTCTTGTGAGCTCGAGTATCTATGGATTCTAACCAATGTGTTTACATATTACCAAGTCATTAGACTCTGTCCAGACTTATCAGAAAAAAATCAAGGCATGAGAATCTTGAAGTTGTATGATCAGTAGAATTACTGGCTTTCTAACAGGTGTTGGGATTTTTAGGTGCCCATCTGAAATACAGTGCTTTTGGACTACACCTGAGGAACTTACAAAAGAATGAAGATTAACTTCATTTTGGTGATGAGAGACCAGGGTCAGAAATGACAGAAGAATATGTAGAAAAGGTTGCCTAATTCTGTGTTCATTTGCTACATGGCTGTAATTTGTTACCTTGGACCATCATGGCATAACACTGGTTCATCTTTTACTTTTCATCTCTCAAGAGTGAGCATGCAGGTTGAATGGGAATCAGAAAGGCAGGCAGGCGTCATAGGCTAGGCTCCCAATAGGTTTCACTTCCCCGTGACAGTGGGAATTTGGAAATGGAAATGGAGATCCAGCTCTGACTTGGTTGGAAGCAAAATAACTCAACAATTAAAACCACCATGTCTATATATTCAGCCAATCCAGCTGTATTCACATTCTAGAGGTTATCTTAATGTTTTTTGCTGGAGAGAATCCATGTGCTGAACCAACTAAAAATGACCACCAGAAGGATTGGAGGATGGATGGGGTCAGGTTGAGGCATGCGGAACGCTTGGGTTTTGGATGTTGTGGGGATCCTCTAGAAAAGACAGATGACCCCTCAGGATGTTTACTCAAAAGATGGGATTTTAGTAGTCACATCTTCTGGGAAGCCTATGATGGCTCTGAAGTAGGAACATTCTGAAGAACCTGTCCTGGGTGAGGGCCTGTGTAGACTGCAGGAGAATAAAGGCATAGGTTTGGAGAAGGATTTGGGAACAAGTTAAGACTCATTAACGCTTAGCTTCTAGCCTTGGGGTACCCTGCCACAATTTGGCTATGGTGCCCACACCTTTAAGGGACCAGGATCAAACTCAGATCCTATGCATCATAGGCTGTTACTGCACTACTGAGCTACATCTCATCCCTGTCCTGAAAAGTCAGATGGGACCTAGGACACAGATACTTAAAGGCCATAAAACACAGCTATAAAGTGAGAAAATGATGTGACAGGCGTTCAAAGAAGTTGAGCCTCAAGAATCTCTGGCATTGTGGTGGCGCACGCCTTTAATCCCAGCACTCGGGAAGCAGAGGTAGGTGGATTTCTGAGTTCAAGGCCAGCCTGGTCTACAAAGTGAGTTCCAGGACAGCCAGGGCTACACAGAGAAACCCTACCTTGAAAAACCAACCCCCCCCCCCCCAAAAAAGAAACTCTGGCATCTACACACACACATACCATACATACATATCTCACACACATATATATATATACATACCACACATTCACACACACACACACACCATACACACATATCTCACACATATACACACACACCATACATTCACACACACACATATTATACACACATATACACCACACATTCTCACACACACACAGATAACATACACTCATATCTCACACATATACACACACACCACACATTCACAACATACCATATATGCCACATGCATACACTACACACAAACACCATATACATATACCACATACACACACATACCACATAGACATACACTGCACCCACATACATACCACATATATACCACACATTCACACACACATACACACACGCCACATACATATACCACATACACATACATACCACATAGACACACCATATAGACACACACCACACACATACACACCACACATTCACACATACATTCCATATACATATATACACACACACCACACATTCACATACACACATGCCAAACACACCACACACACACATACCACATACACCACATATAAACACCACACAATCACACATACACATACCACATATACACCACACAAACACACACACACCACATATACACCCCAACACAGACACACACACCCCATACCACATATATACATATACCACACACACACCACACATACACACCACACACACACCACACATACACACCACACACACACCACACATACACACCACACACACACCACATAGACACACCACACACACCACACACACACACCTCATACCACATATACACCCCCCACACACACACACATACTTCTGTGTGGATCAGCAGCAATTCTCCATGTGGAGATGAATTCTGACATGCAGAGACCTTTCTTATGAGAACTAGGCAGAAAGACTACACAGGCCAGTAAGAGAAGATCCTTGGAGACAGCCAGGAGCTAGCCTGAGAAAGCTTCTCTTTGGATGCTGACAGGAGCTGGCCTGCTGCTTAGAGCTAGGCCATGGGTCTCCTTGCCTGCCACAAGCAATCACACAGAACAGCAGTCTTGGGCGAGGTCATGCTGTGACTCTGAGGAAGTCAGACAAGAAACATGTCTACTTCATAATTTTCTCTAGGTGCAGGCAAGAACAAGGTCGAGGTGTAAATGGTAAAATGCTAGCTAGCGTTGCTCCCGGAGTCTGAGTGAGGAGGGATGCTGTTTTACCAATTCTCACTCTGTCTTCTCTTGCATCTGACCCAGATATTAAGATATACAGAGAACCACTCCACTTCCTGATGGTGCGGGATACTGAAAAGCCATTGTTGCCCTCCTCCACAGTCCCAGGCGGAGGCTCCGGCTCTTTAAGCTCTAAGACCCCTTTAGTAGAAGCCCCAGGTTCTGCACAACACATGGTCCCAGATGCCCTTGCACTGGACTCAGCTTAACACCGTAATTGTGTGGGTAGTCTAGTGGAAGGAGAGTCTAAGTCACTTCCTGTGCCTTGCTGGTCTAAGAGCGGGAAGGAAAAGAATGACTGCGGAATACAGCAATTTTCTCTGACGGGTCAGTTGCATTGGTCTGTATGCCAAGTCTTCAAACTTTGAGTAAATAATGACTTTAGGCTTCCCTCCCTTATCAAAAGAGCAGAGTTATGATGTATAGAAGTCTCTGGAAAGCACATTGGTGCGAGCCTCCACACGCACTCTTGAAGTCCCTGTGGCTCAGCTGTGTCTGTCTCCAGAGCCTCTGAATTTGCTGAGGCACCAGAATCCCCACTGGAGGGTGAAGCCTGAAGTGGGACTTGAGAGCCTTCCTAACGGAAATCTAGAAAGCCCACTCGGCCTTAATAGAGATGGTTCAAGTCTGGATCGTATTATGCACACTCAAAAGTTTTCCACAACCCTAAGCTTAGACTTGGACCAAGTACACGCCCTGGGTGTAGAATTGACCCAGGACACAATTGTAGAGTGTGGTGCCCTCTAGTGAGAATGGCCTAAAACACCCCTGAGCTTTCTCGGAAGAGCCGTGGCACAGTTTTCTACTAAACAAAACCCTAAACTAAAACATCAAACCAAGGGTAGCTGCTGTGAAAGCAAACCAAGGCTGAAGTCAGAGCGCTCTCATCTTTCTGCAGAATAAAGCAAAGGACCAGAGAAAGTGGGCCCTTGGACTCAGTGACCCACTTGTCTCTCAAACCTTGTGTTTCAAAAAGCGGTTGAGTGGAACACATGCATGATCCGGATGGGTCTGCATGACAGGGACCTGAGAGAGACATTGATTTCACTCTCACTGAACATGTTAATGCTACAAAGAAACAACCTCCTGATGGGGGAAGAAGGGGAGGAAGGAAGGAAGGAGAGGACATAAGAAATGGATGGAAGGGCTTACATCAAAGACCTAGGAGCCACCTTCCTATTTCAGGAAGTGTTGACAAACAGCCCAAAGTAAGCGTGTAAGGGACATAGCACAACTTCAATCCTCGCTCTCCTGCCCAAGGCCAATATCTGGCCTCTACTGATCGACACTTTGACACAATGCTTAACAACCTGTAGAGCTTTGCTAATAAAAATTACAAGATGAGCCGGTGTAATTGCTTATGGGGTAGAAGTGTTTACCTCCCAGCCTTACAACCCTATCTAGATGATAGGAGAGAACTGACTGTTCTAAGTTATCTTCTGCCCGCCACACACACATGCATACACAGGCATACACACATGTGAATACAGACACATAAACATGCACATGCACACGGACGCATACATGTGTGCACACATATACACACAGGGGTACATACATGGGACACAAGTGCACACACATAGACATGCACAGACATGTATACACATACATATGTACACAGACACGAGTACACACACATAAACAGGCACATGCACACAGATGCATACATGTGTACATACACATACATGGGTATACACATTGAACATTCACGTGCACACACATAGACATGGACATGTGCACAGATGATGCACACACACTTCTGTAAAAATTTCTGGCAGGTTGGTTTGCACTTCGGAACTGTCCTAGATTTTTTTTTTTTTTTTTGGCCAGAGATGTTTGTCATTGAGTCTGCTGATGCCCAAGTCTGAGCCATGTAAAAGGCTGCTGACTCCACGAGCCTCCTAAGTCCATGAGCAGACACAGCGGGGGAGTGAGGCATCGGACAAAACGTCTGCTGTGACATTCTGGGAAGAGGAGCTGCGAAGAGGCAAGTAGTGGAAGTGTGAGAATCGCCACTAAAGAATACTCACCAAGCAGAGCTGAAGGGATGTGGCGTGACTACTGAGTGGCTTTTGTCACATTCAACCCTCAGTGGAAGCTGCCTCATGGAATTTAACTTAGAAAGAAACTTCAGGGAAGGCAGACATATTTTATGTATGAGAAAACTTCCTTATTATGGGGAATTAAAAATGCATAAAGAGCATAAATGCATAGAGCAGACTATGGAAGGAGGCTGAACCCACAGTTACTAAAGCTCCTGTTAGGGTCAGAGCCATGCTCTGAAAGATTCAACAAGCTTTGCTCCAACACCAGTTTCCACCATATTAGTTAAAGAGCTGAGAGAGAAAAGGAGAGAAAGGTGACTTACTCAAGTGTGGCCAGACCTGGAAGAAGAACAAAGAAAGGAGTCTAGTGACCCCTAACTCTCCTTTCCAGCATGATGAGTTAATGGGTATGTTTAATGTATGCAGGAGGCATGCGTACATAAGCAAGTCATAGTCCAAATGAGGTCCTGCCATCATTGTCTTGGCCCTGCTAAGTTGTCAGAGCTGTGTGAGGGTCTTCTAAGGAGATGACTTCCTCCTGGGCTTGGGACTTGTGCCTTTCTCCTTCCCCAGTACAGGGCTCCTGGGGCAGGGGATGGAATTTAGTTCCTTGGTCCATTTTTTTCTCCAATAGTCTGAGCGCATAAGTGCATCTCCCTTATCACCCATCCTACTAGGAGGTTATAGCAGCACACAGGCTTACTTTTACACCCCTTACTTTCCTGAATGTTTTTTTCAAAAAGATGGGTCACACAACTGGACAATGTGCAGAGAGTGAGACCTTGGGACACGTCATCAGACCGCTCCCTTCAGGGCTCAGGGAACCCCGTGGAAGAGGAGGGGGAAACCTTGTAAGAGCTCATGGGGTTGGGTGAAGTGGAAATTTCTGGATTCTTTACCAACTCAGCTGTGTCATGTGATGTTTTTCTGGACACTGCCTTGTGAGGGGGCATGTGATGGTTTGCTGAAAACAGACACTTAAGAGGGCAGGTAATAGTTAGAAGGAATAGAAATGGATCCCCCAAACAGTGAGGATGCTTTTACATGGCTGCTCTTCATTAGTTTTTGTTGGTCTTCGCTTCGAAGATAGGAACACGCCAAAGAACTTCATGTGGTATTCCATCTGATTCTGGACTTCCTGGATCATTATTGATACGTGTTTGGTGTTTGCTAGTGGACTGCACTGACAACAAAGAGTGTAATGGCCCCAAGGACCTACTTCTAAATAGGCCCACAACTCCTGTCTCCAATTAACCATCTTTCTCCCTTAACCCCTGGTCGGTGGGCTAGAAGGGAGGTTGAAGCGTTTCAGAACCCTAAATAAAGTAGGTTTTGAAAAAATTTAAGACTACAGATGGGGACACCAAGAACACGGTGTCTTCAAGACACAACAGGACGGAGGCACATTTGAGCTCACAGAGACGGTGGCAGCGTGTTCAGAGCCTGCACAGATCCAAGAAGATGGGGTCCTGAGAAGGAAAGTAACTCAGGTTCAAATTCTAATCAAGAAGCTATCTCCAATAGACAACCACTTGCAAAGAGAAAAGTGGTTTTCTCTAGAGAGTCTGACTGGGTGTAGAATGACACTTAAGGGTAGGCCCATGCTGAGCCGGAGACGACCAGCACAAAGTGAACTCTGGTATTTTTGAAGATTTTGTTTAGTTTTGTTTTGGTTTGATTTGTTTTTTGCCTCATATTGCTTTGTTTGGACTATTTCCTTTCCTTCCTTCCTTTCTTTTAACTTCACTGATTTTTATCTTGTATATTGGTTTTTAATTTTTTATTTTTGTGGTGTGTGTGTGTGTGTGTGTGTGTTTCTTCTGTCTTTTTCTTTCTTTTTGTTTGTCGATTTTTTTTCCAGAGAGGGGTGGGGAGATGAGTATGGAGTTGGGTGGGTGAAGAGGGTCTGGAAAAAGATTGAGGAGGGGACACCATGATCAGATATATTGTATTAACATTTTTATTTTCCACTAAAATAAAAGGAGCCAGACTTGGTGTTCCTGTTTGTCCCACCTTTTTCCTGTGTTTTGCCTAGTGGCCTGTCATCTACAGATTTCATAGGTCCATGGATGATGTTAAAAAGTGCCAGAACAGAGCTGAAGGGGTTTGCAACCCTATAGATGGAACAACAATGTGAACTAACCAGCACCCCCAGAGCTTGTGTCTCTAGCTGCATATGTAGCAGAAGATGGCCTAGTTGGCCATCATTGGGAAGAGAGGCTGCTTGGTCTTGCAAACTTTATATGCCCCAGTACAGGGTAACTAACACCAGGGCCAAGAAATGAGAGTGGGTGGGTAGGGGAGCAGGGCGGGAGGGGGGTATAGGGAATTTTCGGGATACCATTTGAAATGTAAATAAAGAAAATATCTAATAAAAAACATTAAATTAAAAAAGTAGAAAAAAAGTTTTAAAAAAGTAAATAAAGAAAATATCTAATAAAACAAAAACAAACAAACAAACAAACAAAAAAAAAAACACGCCAGAACAGAGGGGGGGGGGTGGTGGTGGCTTGATAATAGGCTAGACTTTCCAAAGGAAATCCTGACATCATAGCCAGACTTGCTTTCGAGGTTTTCCAAGTTGGTATCACATAGAGTAACAAGGAGGACCAAGTGGCAGTTATCCACCCCAAAGTGGCATTTCCACACAAGAGAAAGGGTGTGTGACTTCTGTGTGTGTGTGTGTGTGTGTGTGTGTGTGTGTGTTTGTATGTGTGCACGGGTGTGCATGCATGTGTATGCATACATCTGTGGAGGCCAGAGGTTGACACTGGCTGTCTTGCTCAATCTCTCTTTACCTTATTTTTTGAGACAAGGTCTCTTTGAGCTTGGAGCTCATGTGTTTGGCTAGACTGGCTGGATAGAAAGAAAGCCCCAGGAGTCCTCTTGTCTCTGTCTCCATCCCTTTGTTGGTTACAGATATATGAGGCTACTCTAGGATCACATGGGCACTGGGAATCGGAACTCAGGACTGCACAATTATGCAGCAAGCATGTTGCTAACTGGCCTATCCCCCAGCTCTGGAAATTCCATTTTAATTCTGCATTAGCTTCTCCCCTGAATTCTGCATACATGCCCCCCCCCCAGAGAAACATGTGGTAGCCCCTGCTGCAAGAAGGAGGGTGTGGTCTTAGCAGTCAAGTGGGGCACAGAGTTAGAGCCTTACATGTAGGGCTTCACCTTCCATATCTTCCAAATGATATAGAACTGTGCATGTGTGCATGCATGTGTGTGCATGCGTGCTGATTTAGCATGTAAGTCAATAAAGATATACTCCCCCAAAGTGATTGTAGAAAGTTAACTAAAGAGAACAATGACGCTTTTCAATGAATTTTTGAAATCAGAGATAATTGGTGCTAGGAACACTCTTCATACCCAGTTAATATCGGAAATTTTGTTTTGTCATTTCTATAATTCAAATATACACAGGTATATTATTTTCAGTAGTACTTTTGGTTGTTCTGTTCTTAACAGCTGCTTTGCTGGAATTTTTCATCTGGAATTCTATTCAAAGAAGCAAGAATAGGGCTCTTCATAGAAATGAGTTAACCTCCCAGCTGACATCAAGTCTCTGTTGAGTTCAAACTTAATTTATAAGATATCCAAGGATGTTGGTGGATTGTTGAGTCCAGATGTTTTTATAGAAATGAAATTCTCATGAAGAGATTTGTGGAACTCCAGAGCAGGGTTTGAGGTAACACAGCTTGAAAGCCATCAATCTGACATTTTCAAAGGTAAGGCTTTCCTCTGGCTCTCCCTTGAGCTATCTCAGCCTTTGTGTTTCCCTCATATGGCTCATTTCCCCCAGAGAAGTGGCATTGAGCTCATTTGAACTCAGTGTCACTGAGGACAGGAAGAAACTGAAGTAGCTGCATTGTTCCCCAAATCCCTGTGTTCACACCTCACCATCTCCTTGTTCCCTCTTGCTGGTGCATCACAAGTGAGGTCTGAGCCAGAGCCCAGTTCAATCCCCACACGGGAGGAGGACTTCTTTGGTAGGGAGCCCATTTGCTCTTACCTGCTTTCCTGCCCCAACACACACTGTGTCCCCGAGACACTGTGCCTTAGACTGTTTATTTTTCATCTTATCTTCCATTGAGAATTCCTCATTCAGTGACCCATGACCCAGACTGTGTCTTGGCTGAATGTTTCCAGTTGAACCAATAGACTAATGTGGTTGATATCTTGGCTGGCACTTTATTATTTTTTTTTTTTGCAAATATATATTATTCCTATCACATATTCATTGAGCAATTATCTTGTGCCAGGCAGTAAGCCTGTGTTCCTTAGACTCTTAATAGTGACAAGTACTTCATAGAAGGACTTATCTTGGCTGTGATTTTTAGTCTTAGCTCCTGCTGGCTGACTCCATTGTTTTGGGGCCATAGCAAAGAGGGTGTGGTGGTGAAATAAAGTCACTTGCCATAGGGTGGTCATGAATCAGAGAGGCATAACAGGAAGGAACCTGGGACAGAATGAACCCTTACAAGACACATCCCTAGTAACCCACTTCCTGTAACTACACGACACCATCCACAGTTCCACCACATGCCAGAAATTCATTTAAAGTCTATCTATTACTGGTTTAAACCATTGAATAAGCGGGTGGAGTAAAGGCCCAATGGTTAAGAACACTTGTTGCATTTACAGAGGACCCAGGTACAGTTCCCAGCACCCACCTGGTGGCTTATAACTACCTGTAAGTCCAGTTTATAACTACCTGTAAGTCCAGTTCTAGGGAATCTGATGCCCTCTTCTGACCCCTGTGGACACCAAGCACACACATGATATATATACATACATGCATGCATATATACAGGAGAATATCACATGCATACAATTTAAAAACAAATAAAAATAAAATTCTTTTTTTTTTTTTTGTTTTTTTCGAGACAGGGTTTCTCTGTATAGCCCTGGCTGTCCTGGAACTCACTTTGTAGACCAGGCTGGCCTCAAACTCAAAAATCCGCCTGCCTCTGCCTCCCAAGTGCTGGGATTAAAGGCGTGTGCCACCACGCCCGGCAAAAATAAAATTCTTTTAAGTCATTAACGAGGTCAGAACCCTCCAGATCTAATTGTCTCTGGAACCCTCACTAACACAGAGATGTGCATTCCGCACACCCACATGCCTTTCAATACAATGAGGTTGACCATCATGGTTAACCGTCACAGCACTTAGCATGAGTTAGTTCACTCTGTTCCTATAACAACCTGTTGAGCTCAGTGGGTTTCCATAACAGCCTGTGAGACCTCCCTAGGGAAGGATTAAAGGTGAAGGAGTTGATGAATCTGCAGTTGTGTCTTGGTAGATGTGTCTCTCGGATGGCCAGGCTAGTTGACCAATGGCATCGCTGCTGCCTTGTGACTTCCAGTGCTCGGAAGGCCACTGTGCTTAAACATTCTTGAAGCTGAGGCAGGCACTTTCTGACTACAACCAAGAGACCTCTGAAAGTTCCCCATGCACACTCAGGGAGGGCCTATGTCCTCCAAAGACCCTGACTTCCTTATAATGCCATTTACATTGTGCTTTTGAAACCCTTTGTGGGCCTTTCAAGATGGAAGATCTGATCCACTTGGAAGGGGAAAGTTTACCTTGCCACCATGAGTGTTCATAACAACTTCTTAGGAGATCGGGAGGCTGCTCTGTGTCCCTTTGGCTCAGTCCACTCCAATCTCTCTCTCTCTCTCTCTCTCTCTCTCTCTCTCTGTGTGTGTGTCCCTTGTCCCTTGTCTGAACACTTTCCTTCAACGTTAAGAACCACCAAGAAACCTTTACGTAGTTACAATAGGATGTAGGATTCTCTTATAATCTTATGTTTCTGAGACTACAGGGGGAGTGGGGAAGAGGGTGTTCCAGAGTCTTCCCAAGTACAAATGGTGGTTTAGAGGCAGCATTTTACTCCCTTCAAAAGACTAGATTTCTTGCTTTCCTTCTGCAATAACATAGCAGTTCAAAGAGCAGGCTCAGAAACCAGAAACACAATTTAGCTTCCAGGGTATACCAGCCAGCTCCAGTTTCCTTGCCAGCAAAACAGGGATCACAACACACTTCTGTCTAACCAGTGCAGAGTTGAAATGGAAAAGGCAAATCCAGCTCCTACAGTGATGTGTGTGACCATGTGACCAAAACAATATAAGTAATGGCTTTTTAAATGATTATTACTTGAAGATAGCGGTGCCATCAAATCTTCTGAGTAAGTACATACTTTTTTTTTAAAGATTTATTTATTTATTTATTTATTTATTTATTTATTTATTTGTATATGAGCACACTGTAGCTATACTGATGGTTGTGAGCCATCATGTGGTTGCTGGAATTTTTGAATTTAGGACCTCTGCTCGCTCTGGTTGACTCTGTTTGCTCCAGTCTGTCCCACTCACTCTGGTCGGCCCCAGTCATTCAGGCCCAAAGATTTATTTATTATTATATCTAAGTACGCTGAAACTATCTTTAGACACACCAGAAAAGGGCGTCAGATCTCATTATGGATGGTTGTGAGCCACCATGTGGTTGCTGGGATTTGAACTCAGGACCTTTGGAAAAGCAGTCAGAGAGCCATCTTTCCAGCCTGTAAGTACATACTTAAATAGTAGCTGAAATTCTATTAATTTAAGAAAGAAAATGATACTAGTATTATTTAGCTTACTGATTTTATATGTTGATGTTGAGATTTTTGTGTTTTGTTTTTGCTTTTTGGCTTTTGTCTGGACCATCAGTGTGTGTCTTACACCCTGATCCTAAAGGTTGCTATTTAACATCTTTTAGGACAGTACACACTACAGATTAGGAGCTGGTGTATAGATGGGTGCTTTGGTGGCCAATCAAGGAAAGAAATTGTGAGTACCCCCATATTTTAACTCTCACACTTTGGCTTTGAGGGAGCATTGGTCCAGGAGCTGGTCTGACCAGGGGTGTGTGGTTCAGTCAGTGTTTTCTCT
>LR752549.1:8191-77384 GCA_902729485.2 Mus minutoides | reverse complement strand
TGTAAATTATCAACATGTTGGGGATGGCATGGGTGTATGGCAGATGTTACAATTTACTTAGAACTTATATGTAGAAAAGATCACCAAGACTGACAATATCATAGAGGAAGAATTCAATACTGAAGAATTCCCAATTCATCTTTGCTTATGTTTCACATGATTTTCTTATGTCTGTCAAATAATT
This sequence comes from Mus minutoides, assembly GCA_902729485.2. Lineage (NCBI taxonomy): Eukaryota > Metazoa > Chordata > Mammalia > Rodentia > Muridae > Mus > Mus minutoides. The sequence goes on along the minus strand of LR752549.1, from coordinate 77,200 downwards.
TTATGACCTTCCTTGAGTTTGTCCTCCCAGATAAAATGACAATCTTTCTCCAGCTCATCTGTTTTCTATGGTGTCAAATTGAGGTCTAAAAAAAAAAAAAACAAAACAAAAAAAACAGTTGTTTCTTGGAAGATGCATCATTGGAAAGTACTCACTCTCCATGGCAGGATTATGGACCTGAAGCACAGTGACAGCGAAGGTGATGTCTAAGGACATCTCACAGCAACAGTTACTTCTTTCCTCAGACATGGAGAAAGGAAATGTAACATGGTGCAGATAAACAGGAAGAGCAATAATAATAATTCAAAATCGAATAATTGAATCAATTATGCATTGAATTTTACAACTACCACTTTACCTCCACACCAAGGTAACACACCAAATACAACTAAGCTATCCATGTATCTGAAAGCTGCAGTTGATTTTGAGAAGCCCGAGATAAAATATATCCTTTTTACACCCCAAATAATACATACACTCTTCTTTAACCGCTTATGATTCTTAAATGTTAATCCTTAAAGATACCGTGAATAGTCAATATCACTTTCTAGGTAAGTACAGTAGACAATCAGGTTGCCTTCACACAGTAATAGGAAATGTGACAGAAATAAAGGGTTCCAAAGTATGGAGTCTGACCTTCACTAAACCAAATACCATATTTAAATACAATAAGAACTTACTTCATATCTCTGAAGGACTGATTATATAATATAATCTTTTCAACATAATCCTTCTTTACATATTCCTTCAGAATGTCTTTAAACTTTCTACAACTGATGCTTCCAAATCCTGGAGTTAGAGAGGAATACTGGAGTCATATTCTAAATGGTTCAGTGACATAGCTCAAGTGCTGTGGAAATGCTGTCAAGGAAGACATCTAGCAATTACTCCCCCAACACCACACCGTTTGTTTTGTTTCGTTTTGTTTTAATCAATGATTTAGAAAATGTGGAAGACTGTGCTGTATACTCAGTCCAGTGATCACCTGCAGATGGGGGTTAGAAATCTCAGTACCTGTGAGGACATTTCTAGCCTGAGAAATGAAGTAGCTCAGGAGGAAGCAAAGTGGTATTTTTGTTTAGTGAAATGCCAACCCCACACTTTGTAACTCTTGTGGCACATTTCCATGGCTGTTTGGAAAGGACCTGAAGGTCTTCTATATTTCAGTGGGAGTCTACATCAAACAACTTATGATGTGTGAGCACCACAGAAACTTTACTGGAATATGCATCTCCTGGATCCCAGGGAGGATAAGTTCTGTAGGTCCTCCTAGAGCTTCTAACATGGATGAGCAACACCCATGCACGACTCATCACAAAGGACAGGAATTTCAAAGCTCAGAACCCCTCACCTCTGGGAGTTTTCTTAACTCATAATCTGTACTGGAAACCTAGACATATTCACCTAGACCAAAGACTGGAAAGTTGAAGTTCCAGCTTGGCCTGTTTTCACAGTAGCATTCTGAGAGCAAGTTATACTCACTCTGTTGTCTGTGGCTGCTGATGTACAGCAGAGTCTTTCTATCAGTTTGGAAATCCTAAAGTAATTATCATTTGGGACCCTAGAGAAACTATTTACTGATGTTCTAGACAAACTGTCAGGAAAAATCAAGTACCAGAGAATGAGAAGAACTTAGCATTTTATAACCCCCCTCACGAGAATGACTCACATACCTAATGGCAAATTAGCTCGATTGCCAAAGAACTGCATTCATAGAAATAACACCATTGTCACATTTATATTATTCTGAAGACTTTCTTAAACAATTCTTTAATTAAATTCAACTTTCACATTACATAATCTCCTACTTATATAGAAACTGATATATGTTGGTCCTGTAACTACGGAAATGACAGGGAATATATCCTCTGAAATGCCAGAAATGAATGCATTACAGAACTTCATGGGTAGGAATCAACATGGCAGAAAGACTTATGGTTCAGACAGGGAACTGATCATAGAGAATGCACAATTGTCCTGAGATTTGCAGAATGAATAGTAACTATTCAGGTGGATGAAGTGATGGGTGATTCCAGCAGAAAGAAGATGATATGGAAAGAATTATGATAATGATTTGTGGAAAGACAAATACGTGTGGGTAATAAGAGGCAAGAGATAAGAGAGAGGGGCAAGAAATTATGCTAAGGAACTACAGTAGAACCAAATGTCTTAACTTTTAGGAGGTGTTTGCTGAGGGTTTTGAAATATTTTTTAAAATAATGATGATATAATGCTATCTATACTGTATAATGATAATTCCATGCCCTGTTTGAATAAAGTAAATAGCCAAGAGATATTTGAGAACAGGAAAATAAGCAAGATAATTTTTGGACAAGTAAAAGGAAACAAACACTAGATGGACTGGCAGAAGGGTGGCCATAGATTTGAAAGATGCCATAGTCAAAACCAGATGAACCCAGTAGTTAGTGTGAAGACAGAGGGGTGCAGAGGCCTGTCTTAAATGACTTAAGGAAAAGAATCAACTTAGCCTGAATTTCTCTCCAAATTGCTTTTTTTTTATAATGAGTCCTGAGAGATCTGAGATCCTAATTATACAGACTTTGATGAGAGAGGAGGAGGGGAATGGGGAGGGGAAGAGGGAGAGGGAGAGGGAGGGAGGGAGAGAGAAGGGGGAAAGCTGAAAGCAGAAAGCTGAATATCTTCTCTTAGCTTAGCCCAAGTCAGATTTCAATGTCAGCTAGCAAACACAGAGAAGGAAGAGCAAAGACTCTCTCAACTTTGTCTCATAGAATTTAGGTTACCTAAAAATATTTCTTGCTTTGCTGGGAAAACTGGTGAAGGCAAACATTAACAGCGAACCTTTGATATGTGATCTATTTGATGTCAAACTATCAATAGTAGCATACTTTTCAAAATTTTTACTTAAAAGTTCTTCTATGATAGAAAGCAGAAATAATTTCATTAAATATATCATATACAGAAAGACACAAAGCACAAAAAAAGAGAAATAACCTAACCAATGTTATATTTTGTTACATTCCATTTTGGTAGTAAAAACGAATCTTGCTTGTGATACTTTTTCTTGTCAGTATTCATTAACATTTGTTGCTAATATTACTGAATAAAATTTGTACAAGCCTTCAGTTTGCAATCCTTTTCTCCCTTTCAATCTAAAATTGGCACAAACATCAAAACTTTTATGGTAGGTATTTATGAGTATTCTGTTTATTTATGGAATTATTTGTTTGTATGTATGTGTATGCATGGATGTACACTGTATTTATGTGCATACCTGTGCATCCATGCAGAGACCAAATTGGACAGTGTCCTGATTTATCACAATCCATCCTCTTTGAGCCATGGTCTCTTACTGAATCTGGAGCTATGCAGTCAGCCAGACAATCCCATGAAATAGTCCTTTCTCAGTTACAGAGCAGGGATTATAAAATCATGCAAGGTTATCAGCAACTTTGTCCAATTCTGATCCTCATGTTTCAACACTAAGCATTCTTCCCCTCTATGCTAACTTTTTACACTCTGTTTCTCTAATGCCCTTAAAAGTATGTCTTCTTCCAGGTTTTAGATTCTGATTTCATTGAATTCTTGATGCCATCTTTGTATGTTATCACTGTTAGGTATATCAGTTTTCCAATGTTGAGGTAAAAAACCTCTAAATTTATTCCACAATTTATTAGCCCAGAGACTGTACATATTCACTTTACTAAAGTTTTCATGAAAGCAAAAGAACATTATTTTCTTGGCATTACACAAAAGATAAAAAAATTGAGTAGCTGATCTTTTTCTTAAAATGTCATCATTTGAGTCTGCACAGGTCAGCTCATGGACTGCAAAGGGTGACTAAGCAGACTGCAGAAGCAACACAGCTTCTGGGACAGGCCCAGTTTCAGGCTCTAGACATCAGGGCACCCTCCCCACCTGAGGAGAGGTGTCTGCCTGGGAAAGCTTTGCCTGCCAGATCTCGTGAGGGAGCCATCTTGGGTCCCAAGTCCCACAGAGACCAGTCATTGCAGGTGAGAGTGCGGACTGCAGAAGCAACACAGCTTCTGGGACAGAACCAGTTTCAGGCTCCAGACATCTGGGCACCTTCTCCACCTGACGTGAGGTGTCTGCCCGGGAGGGCTTTGCCTAGCAGAGCTCTTGAGGGACCCAACTTGGGTCCTGGGTCCCTCAGAGACCAGTTTGTGCAGGTGAGTGTGCAGGCCACAGAGGCAACACATCTTCTGGGACAGGCCCTATATTGGGCCTTCATCTTTAGCCAAAAGGCAAGTCTGAATACCAGACCTCGGTGCACCTTCCCTGCAAGAAGAGAGTTTGCCTGCAGAGACTACTCCAACCACTGAGACTCAGGAGAGAGCTGGAATCCCAAGACTGCTGACAGAAGCTAACAAAATCACAGGAGGAACAAGCTCCAATGAGAGACAATTATAACAATCAACTCCAGAGATTACAAGATGGCAAAGGAAACCATGTGAATCTTAATAACAGAAACCAAGACCACCCACCTTCATCAGAACCCAGCACTCCAATCTCAGCCATTCCTGGATACCCCAACACAATGAAAATCAAGACTCATACTTAAAATCATATCTCATGGTGCTGGTATAGGACATTAAGAAGAAAATTAAGAAGGACATTAATAACTCACTTAAAGAAATACAGGAGAACACTGCTAAAGAGGTAAAAGTCCTTAAAGAGGAAACACAAAATTCCCTTAAAGAACTAAAGAAAAACATAACCAAACAGGTAATGGAATTGAACAAAACCAGCCAGGACCTAAAAATAGAAACAATAAAGAAAACCCAAAGTGAGAAACTTTAGAGATGGACAACTTAGGAAAAAAATCAGGAACCATAGATGTGAGCATCAGCAACAGAATACAAGAGATGGAAGAGAGAATCTCAGGTGCAGAAGATTCCATAGAGAACATGGGCACAACAATCAAAGAAAAAGCAAAATGCAAAAAGATCCTAACTCAAAACATCCAGGAAATCCAGGACTCAATGAGAAGACCAAACCTACAGATAATAGGAATAGACAAGAATGAAGATTTTCCACTTAAAGGGCCAGCAAATATCTTCAACAAAATAATAGAAGAAAACTTCCCAAACCTAAAGAAAGAGTTGCCCATGAACATACAAGAAGCCTACAGAACTCCAAATAGACTGGACCAGAAAAGAAATTCCTCCCAACACATAATAATCAGGACAACAAATGTACTAAATAAAGATAGACTATTAAAAGCAGTAAGGGAAAAAGGTCAAGCAACATATAAAGGCAGGCCTATCAGAATTACACCAGACTTCTCACTGGAGACTATGAAAGCCAGAAGATCCTGGACAGATGTTACACAGACCCCAAGAGAACACACATGCCAGTCCAGGCTACTATACCCAGCAAAACTGTCAATTACCATAGATGGAGAAATCAAAGTATTCCATGATCAAACCAAATTCACATAATACATTTCCACAAATCCATCCCTTCAAAGGATAATAAAGGGAAATCACCAATACAAGGAAGGAAGCTACACCCTAGAAAAAAACAAAAAAGTAATCCTTCAACAATCCTAAAAGAAGAGAGCCCCAAGAACAGAATCCCAACTTTAACAACAAAAATAATAGGAAGCAACAATTACTTTTCTTTACTTTCTCTTGACATCAATAGACTAAATTCTCCAATAAAAAGACATAGACTAATAGACTGGCTACACAAACAGGACCCAATGTTTGGCTGCTTACAGGAAACTCACATTAGAGAAAAAGACAGACACTACCTTAGGGTGAAAGGCTGGAAAACAATATCCCAAACAAATGGTCCAAAGAAACAAGCTGGAGTAGCCAATCTAATATCGGATAAAATTGACTTTCAACCCAAAGTTATCAAAAAAGTCAAGGAGGGGCATTTCATACTCATCAAAGGTAAAATCAACCAAGATGAACTTTCAATCCTGAATATCTATGCTCCGAATAAAAGGGCAGCCACAGTCAGTAAAGAAACTGCAGTAAAGCTCTAAGCACACATTGCACCTCACACAGTAATAGTGGGAGACTTCAACACCCCACTCTCACCAATGGACAGATCCTGGAAACAGAAACTAAACAGAGACACATGGAAACTAATAGAAGTCATGAAACAAATGAAATTAATAGATATCTATAGAACATTTTATCCTAAAACAAAAGTATATACCTTCTTCTCAGAGCAACATGGTACCTCTTCCAAAATTGACCATATAATTGGTCACAAAACAGGTCTCCACAGATAGAAAAATATTGAAATTATCGCATGCATCCTATCTGACCACCATGGACTAAGGCTGATCTTCAATAAAAACATAATAATAGAAAGCCAACATTCATGTGGAAACTGAACAATACTCTACTCAATGATTCCTTAGTAAAGGATGAAATAAAGACATTAAAGACTTTCTAGAGTTTAATAAAAATGAAGCCACAACATACCCGTATTTATGGGACACAATGAAGGCAGCCCTAAGAGGAAAACTCATAGGCCTGAGTGCCTCCAAAAAGAAACTAGAGAGAGCATACACTAGCAGCATGACAACACACCTAGAAGCTATAGAACTATAGAACTAAAGGAAGCAAATTCACACAAGAGGAGTAGACAGAAGGAAATAATCAAACTCAGGGCCGAAATCACCCAAGTAGAAACAAAAACAACTATTCAAAGAATCAAGCAAACCAGGAACTGGTCCTTTGAGAAAATGAACAAGATAGATAAACCCTTAACCAGACTAACTAGAGGGCACAGGGACAGTATCTTAATTAACAAAATCAGAAATGAAAAAAGAGACATCCTGGCTTGGTGGTGCACAACTTTAATCCCAGCACTTGGGAGGCAGAGACAGGTGGATTTCTGAGTTCGAGACCAGCCTGGTCTACAAAGTGAGACAGCCAGGGCTATACAGGGAAAAACTGTCTTGAACAACAAAACAAAACAAACAAGCAAACAAACAAACAAACAGACAAAATATATTATAAATAATTTTTTTAAAAAAAAGAAAGAAAAGAAAAAAAAGACATAACAACGGAACCTGAGGAAATCCAAAACATAATCAGATCCTACTACAAAAGGCTATACTCAACAAAACTAGAAAACCTGGATGAATTGGACAACTTCCTAGACAGATACCAAAGTTAAATCAGGATCAGATTAACAATCTAAACAGTCCTATTTTCATCAATAGTCTCCCAATCAAAAAAAGCCCAGGACCAAATGAGTTTAGTGCAGAGTTCTATCAGACCTTCAAAGAAGACCTAATTCCAAATCTCCTCAAACTATTCCACAAAATAGAAACAGAAGGTACTCTACCTAATTCATTCTATGAAGCCACGGTTGCTCTGATACTTAAACCACACAAAGATCCAACAAAGAAAGAGAAATTCAGACCAATTTCCCTTCTGAGTATTGATGCAAAAATACTCAATAAAATCCTCGCAAACCGAATCCAAGAACACATCAAAAGGATCATCCATCATGACCAAGTATGCTTCATCCCAGGAATGCAGGGATGGTTTAATATATGGAAATCCATCAACGTAATCCACTATATAAACAAAGTCAAAGACAAAAACCACATTATCATCTCCTTAGATGCTGAGAAAGCATTTGACAAAATCCAATAGCCTTTCATGATAAAAGTCTTAGAATGATCAGGAATTCAAGGCCCATACTTAAACATAATAAAAGCAATATACAGAAAACCAGTAGCCAACTTCAACCTAAATGAAGAGAAACTCCAAGCAATCCCACTAAAATCAGAGACTAGACAAGGCTTCCCACTTTCTCCCTACCTATTCAATAAGGTACTTGAAATCCTAGCTAGAGCAATTTGACAACAAAAGGAGATCAAGGGAATACAAATTGGAAAGAAGAAGTCAAAATATCAGTTTGCAGATGATATGATGGTTTATATAAGTGACCCCAAAAATTCCACCAGAGAACTCCTAAACCTAATTAAAAAAAAGCTTCAGTGCAGTAGCTGGATATAAAATTAACTGAAACAAATGAATGGCCTTTCTCTACACAAAGGATAAACAAACTGAAAAAGAAATTAGGGAACCAACACCCTTCACAATAGTCACAGATAACATAAAATACCTTGGTGTGACTCTAACTAAGGAAGTGAAATATCTGTATGACAAGAACTTCAAGTTCCTGAAGAAAGAAATAGAAGAAGATCTCAGAAGATGGAAAGATCTCCCATGCTCATGGATTCCAGGATTAATATAGTCAAAATGGCTATCCTGCATAAAGCAATCTACAGATTCAATGCAATCCCCATCAAAATTCTAACTCAATTCTTCACTGAGTTAGAAAGGGAAATTTGCAAATTCATCTGGAATAATAAAAAACCTAGGATAGCAAAAACTATTCTCAACAATAAAAGAACCTCTGGTGGAATCACTATGCCTGACATTAAGCTGTACTACAGAGCAATTGTAATAAAAACTGCATGGTACTGGTACAGCAACAGACAGATAGATCAATGGAATAGAATTGAAGACCCAGAAATGAATCCACACACCTATGGTCACTTGATCTTTGACAAAGGAGCTAAAACCATCCAGTGGAAAAAAGACAGCATCTTCAACAAATGGTGCTGGCACAACTGGCAGTTATCTTGGAAAAGAATGGGAATTGTTGCATTCTTATCTCCTTGTATAAAGCTCAAATCTAAATGGATCAAAGACCTCCACATAAAACCAGGGACACTGAAATTTATAGAGGAGAAAGCAGGGGAACGCCTCAAACATATGGGAACAGGGGAAAAATTCCTAAACAGAACAGCAATGGCTTGTGCTGTAAGATGAAAAATTGACAAATGGGACCTTATAAAATTGCAAAGTTTCTGTAAGGTAAAAGACACTGTCAATAGACAAAAAGGCCACCAACAGATTGTGAAAGGATTTTTACCAATCCTAAATCTGATAGGAGACTAATATCCAATATATACAAAGAGCTCAAGAAGCTGGACTCCAGAAAAATGAATAACCCCAGTTTAAAATGGTGTACAGAGCTAAGCAAAGAATTATCTACTGAGGAATACAGAAGGGCTGAGAAACACTTGAAAAAATGTTCAACATCCTTAATAATCGTGGGAATGCAAATCAAAACAACCTTGAGATTCCACCTTACACCAGTCAGAATGGCTAAGATAAAAAATTCAGGTGACAGCAGATGCTGGCGAGGATGTGTAGAAAGAGGAACTCTCCTCCATTGCTGCTGGGATTGCAAGCTTGCACAACCACTCTGCATGTCAGTCTGGCAGTTCCTCACAAAATTGGACATAGCACTACAGGAAGATCCAGCAATACTTCTCCTGGGCATATACCCAGAAGACATGCCAACTGGTAATAAGAACACGTGCTCCACTATGTTCATAGCAGCATTATTTATAATAGCCAGAAGCTGGAAAGAACCCAGATGTCTATCAACAGAGGAACAGATACAGAAAATGTGGTATATTTATACAATGGAATATTACTCTGCTAGTAAAAACAATGAATTTTTGAAATTCTTGGGCAAATGGATGTATCTGGAGGATATCATCCTTAGTGAGGTAACCCATCACAAAAGTCATTAGATAAGTCATCACAAAAGTCATTAGATAAGTCATTAGATAAGTCACTGATAAGTGGATATTAGCCCAGAAACTTAGAATACCCAAGATACAATTTGCAAAACACAAGAAAATCAAAAAAGAGCGAAGACCAGCGTGTGGATACTTCATTCCTCCTTAGAATATGGACCAAAATACCCATGAAAGGAGTTACAGAGACAAAGTTTGGAGCTAAGACAAAAGGATGGACCATCTCACCCAGTGATTCATCCCATAATCAGTCACCAAACTCAGACCCTATTGCATAGGACAGCAAGAATTCCTGAAGGGTCCCTGATATAGCTGTTTAGTCTAAGGCTATGCTAGTGCCTGGCAAATACAGAAGTGGATGCTCACAGTCATCTATAGGATGGAATACAAGGCTCCCAATGGAGAAGCTAGAGAAAGTACCACAGGGGCTGAAGGGGTCTGCAACCCTATAAGATGAACAACAATATGAACTAACCAGAACCCCCAGAGCTTGAGTCTCTAGCTGCATATGTAGCAAAAGATGGCCTAGTTGGCCATCATTGGGAAGAGAGGCCCCTTGGTATTGCAAACTTTATATGCCCTAATACAGGGGAATGCCAGGGCTAAGAAGTAGGAGTGGATGGCTAGGGGCGAAGGGCGGGGGGGGGGGGGGTAAAGGGAACTTTCGGGATAGCATTTTAAATGTAAATTAAGACAATATCTAATTAAAAATTTGGAAAAAAAAAAGAAATGAAATGGTTTAGAAGAACCCTTCTTTCACATGACTATTTTAGCTCAAGGTTTTATTTCTTGACTGTTTCTTGGATTCATAGAGGTCATTTACATTTCTTCAGGTTCCAACATTCCTGTAAAGTGCTTTAAAATTAGAGTACCCTTTAAAAAATAATAAAAAGCATCTGGAAAAAAATTATGTAACAGTAAAAGGCTTTGAATACAAATGAGAAAAATACTAAGAAACAAACAAGAGATGATCTGAGGTTTTCCAGCAGTCCTTACCTGTGTTACCTCAAGAAAATTTATTGAAGCCTTGATTCTCAACATATAACATGTGTACTCTGCGCTGTGCATGCCTTCATGCCCCAGAGGGCCAACAGATGCTGCTGGTAGCCCATGAGCTCAGAGGCAAGACTTGGGTGCTATGACCTGCAGTGCTACTATGAGTACATCTTCTCCTTTCACAGAAACATCCTGGGGTTTGTACACATTCACTGGCCTGTAAATATCAGATTATTACATCTTTCAGTTGTATTGTCAGGATATTTTGATTTTTAAAAATTTTCATTTGACACCAAATAAAGTCATCATTCCTCATATTGTATTATAAACCTCACATCATTTTCTTCTGCACTAGAATTCTGCTCGTTTTAAATAATATTTTCACAGTCTATACAAAGGTAAGTATATCATGTTGTCTCTAATGTAGAATAATAACAATATACTGCTCAGCATACAGAAAATATAAATTTACACATAATTGTATAACTTCAAAACTATGTTTTCACTGTTGTATTGGAAGAGATGTACTATGGAAAGCCATATAGTTCATCTTAATCTGCATGAAAAAGTAGGTGAATATTTCAGACCGAAATCTTTAGGAAGGAACTGAATTTAGCCAGAAAGTTGGGAGTATAGTCCAGCCAGGTAGAGAAAGTAAGTAGAGTCATGACAGAGTAGAGAAATATGATGGAAAGCAAGAAGGGAGTGTGGTAATAAAAGAGCTACCCTGTCACCTAGTAGAATCTGTGAGTTACAACTGAAAGGGCATGGCAGATAATATCTGTCTGTAAATGACCATAACTGTCCTGAAGTAAATCAGCTGTGATCAAGCCTGGAAAACTGAGCTCATCAATATTCCTTGTGTAATGAGAGTAGCTTACTGTGGTTCTTAGCTCTGCTTCTCCTCTTGGGGTATCCAGGGAAACTGGTATACAGACTTAGGGAGGACAAGACAGAGCTGTCATTCTAGGTTCTTCCTCTCCTGTCAGAGTTAGAATGGGCTACCACCCAGGCCAGGAAAGAATGGAGTCCAAACAAACAGGAACCCAGTCAGGTTAGGAGCAAGTGGGAGTCAGGGTCGTGGAGGGAAGACCTTCTCTGATGATTTTTAGTGAATATCTTTGAGACCATCTTAGCTTGTTTGTATTTCTTTATTGTGGTGTGTGGGTTTGAACACACATCTTTTATTTTGGATGAACTAGGGTTGTATAGTTTGGGAGAAAGGATGTCAAAGTTTTCATGGAAAGAAAGGTCATTGGCTGAAGGCTAAGGCTGTAGAGATGCCTCATTAGCATGAGAGGCATTCCAGGTGCTTGCCAGATCTTTTGAGCTGAGGAAACCACCTCTAATCTCAGCCACACTTTTGCTGGAAGCCTATGTAAGTTCATGGAAGAAGGAAGCTTTGCTCTTTGCCTGCTTGCTTTTGCCTTGGTAGCAAGTCCATTCTTTGACTGACAACACAGACCCAACTTCTTCAGGATTCCAGGATATTCATAAAACCCACTAAGACATAGAGCCTCATGGATGAAGATCCTAAATCCTTCGATCTTCTGTTCATAGGCAGACATTGTTGGATAGCTGGACCACAGCCTGTAAGTTTTTCTAATATATCCCTTTTCTGTATATAGATGAATTCATTCCATAAGTTTTGTTACTCCTGAGAACTCTGATTAATGCAGATAATATGATACGATTCCTTCCTTGAAAAGAGAGTAGCTGGCGTAGACATACGTTTTCTTACATCTCTCAAGTAAAAGACATGTCACAAATAACCACTGATAAAGTCATAAGAAAGACTGGCATGCTTGTGTGTTAGATGCTTTCCAGTTTCCACATGATAAAGGGTATATCATATAGGAAAAGGATAGAAAGTTCTGGAAGACAAGAGCATTCACATAACATCCTGAAGTGGACCAGTATTGATACAAAAATGAAAAGTCAAATTCACAAGTAGCCTGATAAGTAAAATTGGAAATTTTTGCTAATGGATATTCAGATATACTTTATGTAAGACCAGTGGGTGGAGGGGAAAATTTGAAGAAATAGTGGTAAATTTCCTTTCTTGGTCAGCAATGTATACAACAGACCTGGAAAACATCTTCATTTAAAACCTCCATCCAGGCAGCTGAAATCAAGCTAGTTATTTATAATTCTCACAGGCAATTTTGAAGCCCCTTTCAACTATTTTTAAAATCATTTTTCACTTAATTTTGGAGTTCACATAAACTTTCCAAGGCAGCATGATTAGGTAGAGAGGAATGAGCATCTGTTTTGTTCCATGGACTTTCATACTTAATCCTGTCTGTTTCTGTGGCACCACACGTCATTGATGCTGCTGGGCATCCTTGGGGTGACCCCACATAGTTAAAGTGCTTTTATTCTCTCCCAGCTTTCATCACCTCTAATGGGACTCTCAGTTACATATTCTCTTTCATTCTTCGTTATTTTTTTTAACAGAAGAAGATATGCCTGAAGCACTTTCTGTGCTCATACAATCTCTCCTTTCAACTTTCTCTCTGAGAAAGAACTTTCACAAACTAGGTTAGATAAGAATATCTCAGCTGTAAATGTTGACAGAGAGGAGAAGCTCTGCAAGTTGAGAAAACAGCCTTAAAATGCCCAGTATGGTTCCTTTGAAAAGCATGGACTTGCTATCAAACTCCAGGTTCACTACTTTTTCGTCTCACTTTTCAGAAAGCAAGCTCTTCAACTAATTGTCATATAAAGAGGACTCCAAGCCTATAATACTCAACAAAGTGCACATTAAAGCATGATTGCCCTACAAAATGGTGATGAAAATATTAGAGAAGTGAAATGGCTATCCTGCTATGGACGAAATTTGGTAGAATTAGGGGCAACTTGTCTCCCTGGGAATGTTGACTCTTACACTATGATGGACATTCTATCATGTGATCTGAATAAATACACACATATCCCATGACTCAGAATGCATGAATATGTCCTTGCCAAAATTTATACCACAAAGCTCTCAGCTGTTTACCCAGAACTCGTTGTGCTGGTAAGGTTTCTAGAATATCCTTGATGTACCAAACTATAAGTAGATGGGTAGAATGTAGTCTGTTCTCTTCTATAATTATAAGAAAAATAGATACACATATGGTTGGTACTCAGATGAGGCTTAAGAACACAATGTTTCATGTGAGCTAAAAGGGTATATCACAACACTGTTTATGTAAACTGAGCTACATTGCAAATAAAACAATGTACATTTCGTAAGAATGAATAACATAAAGGCCAATTAAACACACTGGAAAGTTGACTATGTGAAAATATAATGAAATTTTAATTGGACAAGAAAATTAAGTTTTCACATTTTATGTGATAAATGTCAATTACTATCTTTCACACTTTATTCCTGGCTTCTCTTTATTAGCTCATTTTTTACTTAAACAATTTTTATACAATATATTTTGGTCATAGCCCTTCACCTCCTCCAAATTCTTCCAGATCCTCTCCATCTCCCTACAAATCCGAGTTCATGTTCTCTCATTTTTGATGGTATTTTGTTTTCATTTACTCTCTTCTCCATTATACCCAGTTTCAAAGTAAAAAATAAAAATTCCCAGGAAGTAGATATCCAAAATATAGGGCAGGACTGGGACATGGCTCAAGGGGTAAACTACTTGCCAGAAAGCATTAGCATGAGAATTCATACCCCCAGAACACACATAATTGCTGAGTGGTCACATGTGCCAACTTGTAATCCCAAACCATGGTGGGCTCAGACCAGAGATTCCTAGAGCAGGTTCTTTATTGGACTTGCTGAATAGGTGAATTCTGAGTTCAATTGATAGGTTATGCCTCAATACATAAGGTCAAAAGCAATTGAAAAGACATTTCACACCATCTTTAAGACCATACATGCATGAATACACCATTTGCACACCCACCCACATATATGTGAATGCACCAACACAAGTCCACATGATACACATATACACATGAAATGTGCAAAGTAAAAATCTTTGAACTAATGGATGGTAGCCATGGCTGCCTATAAAGTGGCAACTATATAATCACAGGTATGATTCATTTTAATGCTGAAACATTATGTATGTTGCCATGATTTCCCAAACATTTGACCAATAGAACCATTCAGATGTTCATTTAATATGTACTCCAAACACTCCAAATCCTTTAAATGGTAAAAAACACGAAGTCTAGTGTATGGGCATATCACAAAAATATAAAAATGGTACAATTTAATGAGAAAATTGTTATAGGCTTTCCTATGAACATACAAATAAAATAGTTTTAATTTGTTTTCTATTGACTAGAACATTGCTTTTAACTGGGATTTTTTATAAAATAAAAGGTCATCCACCATACCTAAAAATGAGAATGCATAAGCTATAGGAATAAATATGACTTGCCCAACTGTTCAAATTAATTAGTGGTAGAAATAGGTCTTGAAATTGAGTTGGCCAGGTGCCTGATTGTACAGTCTAAGCCATAACAGCATGTGTTGATATTTATTTATTTTGAAGGTAAATGGCAGATTTTAAAGCATATATAAAGTTGTTGTTTTTGCTTGTTTGTTTTCTTCCTTTTTCTGTCGAACATCATCAAGACTTTAGTTTTTAGAAAATAAAATCTATAGATAACTTGAGACCTGGTCACTTAAATGGAGAAAAAAGGATCCATTTCCAAATCATAACCTATATCTTGTTTGACCTCATTTGATTGTGTTTACTTATTGCTTAAGAAAAGATTCATTTCCCATGTGAAGGATCAGATCACCCAGATATCCGAGAAAATTGTTACAACATTCCATTTGCTTAAGGCTGTAATTATCTCGAAAGCCTGAATTCAAAACTAGTGGAGCAACTAACTGTCCTTTGGGAGAAAAGGAAGTTGATCCTTGTTACAGTCAGTGGCTAGACTATGTAGAAGGATCTCAGGTTAAAAATAGGATTGTCTATTCTTAAATGATGCTCTAGAGGTTTCTATTTTCAGAAGGACTCTGAATAAATTTTTTTCAGAGTAAGTTCAGTTACTAAAGCATAACTGGATGTACTGAGGATGAGTTTGACCATTGGAGGGCATACATATGATAAACAAGAAATATTGAGACCTATTTCCAAGGTGGTAGAAAATAGGCAAGTATCTTATGAACTTCTTTTGTTTAATGTCTCAAGTAAAAAGATATCAAGCACAATGTAGTTTTCTTATTCAGAATGACAGATTATGAATCATAAATGACTCACAGGAAGCTATTTTGAATTATAAATAAAAGAAGATATGATGATATGTCTGATTCAGATTTAAAGGATGGCATATAAGAGAGCTTCTTCATCAGTCAGCAATGGGCAGTATTGGCTGTAAACTGAAGGAGATTTTCAGTCAAAACCAATCTCTATGTACAGCTGTTTTTACTTAAATGTGCATCAAAACTTTTACTTCCACCCCCATCCCTGCCAACAAAAATGGTCAAAAGACTCTGAAAATAAGAAATTGTTTATGGACTCAGGGAACTAAAGAAGGTGTTTGTCAATTTAAATGAGATATGATAAAGAGAGAAGTGAACGAAAGAGACTATGAGACCAAAGAGACTATGCGAGATCTATTTAAACACTCCTTCCTTTAAAAAGCACACAGGTAGTATGACACTTCCAGGAAATCCCAGCACAAAGCCTCACATCTCTGAACTGGAACAACTGCTTATTTATCTTCTCCTGTTTGATTGGCTTTCATGGGATGGGTGGCTGGATACTTAAATTCATCATGATGGCAAACCAGTGGACTTCATTCTGCCCAGCGTTCTGTCTGGAGTTCTTCATTGAGATTTTTTTTCTTTCATGGAGACTATTATTTACCCTGAAAGGAAGAGCAGGATTCCATCTTCTCTTATTTTTCAAGAAGTGAGCTGATGCACCCTCCAAAATGCCTTGAGAATGTTGCCTTTCACACATTTGTCTCTCTAGTGTCCTTTTCATGATGATTTTAACAATGTAGTATGTTCTAATCAGTTTTCTGTTTCAATGTTCAAGTGACAGTGTAGACCAGGAATTGCTTCTTTGAGCAGTCTCTAGTGTTTTCTTAGTACATGCTGCATTGGAATGCCTATTTGCATTACAACCTGCACCAAAATAAATTAAAACAAAAACACAAACAAGAAACTGTATTTCCAATGAAACACCTAAGAGCACCTAAGAGCATGTTGGTCCTGAATTTGCAGAAGCATTTTATAAAAGACAAGGCCCTTCTTTAAGATAACAAATGCAAGTTATAAATTAAAATGTAATACAATGTATATACTTATAATGGGATGCAAAATTGAACATTAATTTAGAATATTTATATGGGATGACTAAATAATTCATAATAAACTACAATGTTGTTAAATTACAGTGTTAAAGTAAGCATAACAAAATCTAGAAAAGATGTAATATGTTTCTCTTAATTAGCATTATTAACACTTTTACAGTTGTCCTCATATTTTGTCTAAATTCTCTTTACATGACAAACTTATGATATGTTCTAAATAAATTATAGACAAGTAATTTTATTTTTCCTCGATAATGGGTACAGTAAAGTTTACTTATTGTTATGAAAGGATGTTATCAATTTGTTGAAAACTGTTAAGTTTCTTTCATAATTAGACTTGTATTTGGAATAATTTAATATTCCAATATAATTAATATATTAATATACATATATTAAAATTTATAACTCTTTACCATTTTTATATTGTCATGATTAGGAAAGGATTTTCATAACCTTGGTCTTGAAACTTCTAGTAGCATTGATTGGCTATGTGGAGTATGTTCTAAGTGAGAGGAAGTATAGTTAAAGGCAATGGTAAAACACTTGAGTTTATTCCAGTCTGTTTTCAGATTTCCCTTACACAGTCTCCAAAGTGCCAGCAGCTAATCAAGATAAACCAATGAAAGAAGACATGCCAAAGAGAATATCTGAAAGTGACGCTATGCCAAAGTGAAACTAATTCCAATGAAAACTATATCAGTTTGGAAGAAGGAAAGTATTACCATGGAGCACAGAGCTAATGCACTTTCCTGAAATTTAGTAGGGTTTAATGCAGATAAGGAGCCTTGAAACATGTGTCTTTGCAATCATAGGTATACCGCCTCAGCCAAGAGCAATAAGTTGGTTCCAGGACTTAGTGTCTACGGTTGAGACTTGTTCACTACAAAGCTGCTATTGCTTCTGATATTTCCTCTAAATTAGAAAATATTATGTTTAAATAAAGAAAACATTGTTCCTTGCACTAATGTTTGAAATTCAACTGTGAAATAGCATAGCCTTTAAATTCTTTCATTTATACTTAAAAGTCTGTTTTAATAATGAAAACCTTTTTATAAATATTCCTTATATTTTGTAGAATATATGACATTATTTCTCCTTTCCTTGCTCTCTCTCCAAACTCTACAGGATATCCCACCTTACCCATGGCCTCTTTCTCATTCATCATTGTTACATGCATATGTACGTGTATACATATGCACATATATAATCCTACATACATAAACACAAAAACAATCTGCTAAGTTCGTATGGTATCACTTGTATGTATGTTGTCAAGGCTGACCATTTGGTATTGGATAACCAACTGGTGTGCTCTTCTCAGTGAAGACTATTTCGTCCACTTTCAGCACTCTTCTGTTGTCTCTAGTTGGTCATGTAAGGTTGAGACCTCCTGGACTTTCCCGGATCTATTCTTGAGTATCTATTGTTGAGGTCCTAATTCTACTAAAGTTTAGGCAATTTTCTTGATAGAAATGTATGAGTGTAGATTGATTAGGAGAAAAAAAAATCTCACAGCACATTCCATGATCCTCTCTCTGGCTCTTACACTTTTTCTGCCTCTCTTCTGTAAATTTCCTTGAACCTTATATGGAAAAGTTGTACTGTAGATAGTTATGGAGACAGAACTCCACATGGATGTATTCTACTTGTTTTTTTTTTTTTTTTCCTGTACTATTCTACATTTATCACAAAGAAAGTTTCCTGTTTGTATGGAGTGGTAAGTATAAGAACATACCTTTAGAACACAGTTAGGTATTGTGCTGGCTTATTTTCCCCATAAATTAACTAAATTAATCACTTTACATCCCAATTGCAGCACCCCTCCTCCCAATACCCCCTGCACATGGCCCCTTCGCATCCTCCTCCCCTTCTCCTCTGAGAAGTGGGAGACACTGCTGTGGGTACCAACCCACTCAGGCACATCAAGTCACTGCAGGACTAGGTACACCCTCTCTCACTTAGGCCAGACAAAAAAGCCCTGTTAGGAGAACAGGATCCACAGGCAACCCTTACCGAAAAAAGGGCTTCTATTATTTACTGTTGGGAGATTGTTAGATGATCTTTGGCTTTTGGAGGCAGCATTGTAAAATGAAAACTTCATTTAAACTATATATACATATTTATACACAGATTTACATGTATTTTAAGTATTTTAGGTGGATAATAACCTTATGAGTATTTCAGACATCCTTACTGTTATTTTAACATCTTCTTTCTTCCATTTGAATTTTGATGATAGAAATCTTAATCCCAGTGGTTATATTCAAGTTAGATGTCTTGCTTTTTTTTTTTTTCTAAATTAAACATAATGTAGACTCTAAATAGCAACACCAAAAATAAATTTAACAAGAATTCAAAAAACAAGTAAAAACCCAAAATTAAGGTGGTGGTCATAGATTAACAACTTGTATAAAATCTAGGACTTACTTTAACTGTAGGAAAGAATATTTTTTGTGAGAAAATAAACAAAACCAAATGTGGAGTTATAGGGTACTATATTATGCAGTGTTTACATTATTTTGAAAATCTAAAGAGCTAACACTTGTTTATTGTTTTATAACAATGGTTTTATTAACTATTTGGGAATTTCATATAATGCACCCTGATCACATTCACTTACTAGTCATCCAAAGTCCTCCCCCCACATAAGCCCTTTCTCCCCTCCCCCCAAAAAAGGAAAAATAGAAATAAGAGAAGGAGAAGGAGAAGGAGGAGAAAATATGCACTGAGTTCAATTAGTGTTGCCCATGTTCTTGCAGCAGGGTCATACTCTCAGTGGTCACTCCTTTAAAGAAATCTAAATTCTTCCCCATCCTCCCATTCCTACCAGAAGACACCAGCTGTGAAAAATCTAAAGGGCAAAACCCCTATCACAGTCTTTAGAGCTCTCTTCTATGGCCTCCTGTCAAGAGTGTTTTAATCTGGGGGAGAAAGGGAAGTCCTCACAAAATCCTTCAGTGTCTCTAAAATTGAATAATTGAATTTGTAGTCATCTGCACCACTGCAAAAGAAGTTTCCTTGCCTATTACAATCAGCTGCAGCAAAGCCCACACACATCACAGGGCCTCAAGAGGTGGCATAGATCATAGATGCTAACATGTCCCCCTACAGGAGCACAAACCATGCATAGCCACATGAACCACAGGAATCAATATGACCTGGGACAGCAGCATGGATAACTGACACCTATATGGCCTCTGGTGGCAACATGGACCATGGAAATCTTTCCAGGGGGCCCAACTCAGAAAATGAACAAATCTCCACTTCAGACATCCTGTCATTGCCCAGAGCCAGGGCAATCGTGTGGCTGGGCCTGAAGTTTAGTACTAGAGCCTGCACACGCTCCTGCTGGCCCTACTTAACAGCAACATGCTCCCCTACCTCTACAGCATCATTCCCAGACCTGTCCCCAGGCTGTTGTCTTTGTTGTTGTTGTTGCTGCTGCTGGTGCTGTTGCTGTTGTTTGGTTGCTTGGTTTTCCGTTTTGTTTGTTTAGTTTTTGTTTATTCAAAGAGCTTTATATGCGAATACTTATGTCTATGTATCATTGGTCTGGTTCAAGATTGTGGTTTCTGAAGCACCATAAATACTGGATTATCATTGAAATTCAACTTGGATACCCGGTTGTTGGCCAGAATCAGAGTGATGCTGTGGCTAGGCAGGGCATCGGGAGGCAGAACCCAAATAAAGTCCAAGCTGCTACTTATCTCCCTGACCTTAGTACCAGCTGCGCTGAGGCTCACTAGGTAAGGCAAGTTTGCTTGCACGGAGTTGCCAGCACTGCAGCCCTGTGTTCTCCCTATTCCAGAAGAGGGAGTAGCTCTGGCTGGAGTGTGGTGACCTGCGGGGAGGGGAGAGGCGAGGAGAGTGGTGGCAAACACAGGATAAAGGACTTGCCCTGTTCAGTAAAAACATGTTCTTTGTTATGGTCTGGTAGGGGAGAGGCATCCATATTATCACTCCCATCCCCTTCCCTGCTGTGTCTCTAGTTTTGCACCCATTGCTCTGCTCTGTTCTTTCCAATTTTGTGAATTACCTGAGTCCACTCAAGATTTTGCTGAAAGGGCCCTGATATAGCTGTCTCTTGTCAGGCTATGCCAGTGCCTGGCAAACACTGAAGTGGATGCTCACAGTCAGCTATTAGGTGGAACACAGGGTTCCCAACGGAGGAGCTAGAGAAAGTACCCAAGGATCTGAAGGGGTCTCCAACCCTATAGGTGGAAGAAAAATATGAACTAACCAGCACTCCCAGAGCTTGTGTCTGTCTCTAGCTGCGTATGTTGCAGAAGATAGCCTTGTTGGCCATCATTGGGAAGAGAGGCCCCTTGGTCTTGCAAACTTTATATGCCCCAGTACAGGGGAACGCCATGGCCAAGATGTGGGAGATGTGGGTGGGTAGGAGAGCAGGGTGAGGGGTGGGGGAGGGCATAGGGGACTTTCGGGATAGCATTTGAAATGTAAATGAAGAAAATATCTAATAAAAATAGGAAAAAAATTTTAAAAAGGTATCTTCCCATAGGACCTATTTTTTTTTAAAGTTGTTCCAGAGGTACTGTGGGCAGTGCAGAGTCTTTCATGGGTCTTTCAGGCTTTTTGGAGCTGTTCCTCAGTCCCAAGGGTGCCTATGGTCACTGCCATCTTGCCTTCTGTCCACTTGTTTTAACATAGACAATAAAATTATCTGCTTTGAATTTTATATATAAAAATGAAGGAACCAAAGAGGAAACAATCATATAGAAACCTGTGTGGAAAGCACAACAAGGGAGTACCTTGAGTAAGGGTGGAAATTGAAAACCCACCCAGGCGCTGTGGATGTTCCCTGGGCTCACAGTGGTATCATTAAGGAACAATGAAGACTGCTGTAGGCAATGACTGAGCTCATTCACACATGTAGGCAATTGTGAGAAAATGATCAGCGACAAGAAAAGAGTGAAAAATAACCTTGTTTTGTTTCACCCTGTTCTGTTAGTCAATAAAGCATTATTGAGCTTTTTTTTACATGGCAGAAATCTAGAGGAAAACATAAGAGTGACAAGCCCACAGTTTTGCAAGAAAAAGTCAGTAACTAAAAGCCAATGAGTCCCTAAAGCAAACTAAGATAATGGTCAGTCCTAATGCTGTACTTGTCAAGATTATAACACTACATTGCATGTAACTCATCGGTCCCAAAATCACACATTGCTACTGAGTCTAAAACCACTAGGCTTGAATTTATTAGAAATGATTATAGAAATTATTTAAATGACAATATGTAAAACCATTGAACAAATTCTTGTAATGCATACTCAGTGTAATTATGTTTTTGCCAACTTCTATTTGTTTATTTAAATTGATTTTTAAAAAAATGAAAGAAACCAGATGAGATTAAGATATGTTAAGATATAATGTTGAAGAGAGGTCTTTCTTGGGAAATCTGATAAAGAACACTGGAAATACCTCACAGACACACAAAAGTGCTCAGAATATCAACTGGATTGAGCTGCTACTAATTCTCCCCAGAGTATCATATTGTTCACCCTGAGATCTTACTTGTTTGCCAACTGCATGAGTCCACTCCATCCAGAAAAGGTTTTTATTCACCTTAACCTTCCTTCCCTTGATTATGAATAGCCAGCTCTTCATTATAATCTTACTAATCATTACCCCAGAAACTGGGATATAATCAGTCCCAAAGACTGATAAGCGTTCACTCTTGGAGTAGAGAATAGAAGAGGGGTTATCTTCTGCAAAGTCATCTGCTTTATTCCTCCAAATAATACAACAATATAAGAGATTTTTTTTTTTCAAACTCAGTGTGGAACTAGCCTGACTGTATATTTGTGGGCTGGATAAATACCTTACATCTTAGATATCATTCTTTATGATTGGCTATTATTTTAATGAAGGTGTGCCATTTTAAAGTACTGGATTTGCTTTATAAAAAACTAAATATATGAATAAAATCGAGTTACAAGATGATGAAGAGTATTTGCTTAGCTCTCCCACTTGACATATTGTTAAGTTCAAAAGCAGAATAAATAAAAAATTGCATAACATAGCTGTAAATCATGAGGAAAATTAGTCATCTAAGGAAATATATTTATCATCTTGAGGAGCAGAGACTATGAATCTCTGTCTCAAGAAACTGATATAGAGTAAAAGTTACGGATTTGTAAATTATAATAACTAGAAGGGATTGATCTATGCCACAGAAAGTGATGAAAGGAAGGTGGAGACCTTGTGGTGAAAGCAAAAACCTAGGGAAAAGTCGCTGCCAGCTTTCCTGAGATGCAAAGTCTGTAAAGCTCTATGCTAGGGCTGATCATATATTATCTAGTGCACTTCTCATAGAAAATCAGGCAGATGGGTATTAAGATAATATGCAATATCAGCAGAGTTTAGTTACCTTATTCAAAACCATATACTTTGTCTTGACTTGAATTCAAACAGGACCCAGGCTACAATTCCTGTTCATTGAGATAGCAGCCTCACTTCCTACTCTGCTCTCTGAGCATACAAGGTCAAGCTAGAAGGTCAAAAACAAGCATGAGAAATGGAATTGTATAAATATGAAGCTAAACCTGAAAAAAAAATGTGTATAATGTATAGAACTATACAATAGCCCACACATTATCACGAATCCTTCAACAAGTATTTTTTTTTTTTTTTTAGATGCCAGTCAGCCATAATCCAAAGTTAGGTTTTAAAGAATTTTAAAATCACAAAACCATTCTTAAAAGATGGTTTATAGAAAGCTGGCAATTTCAGTGTTTGGGAAGTTAAGGCAGGATTATAAAGTCCTGGTGGCTACAAAGTAAGTGTCTCAAGTGTGCATCAATAACTGAATAGAAAATAAATGATTAAACAGAGTCAAACTCTTCAGCAACATATATGTTTTTAAACTGAATTATTTTTGGCTAGAAATAGGAATTTGGTTTTATTTTTTTATTTATTTTCTTTTTTTTTTTCACATTTTACATATTTTTCTCCTCTTGTAAATTTCCAGCATAGTAATTTCTTTTAGCTTACCTTGTTATTTTTTTCTTGTGTTTGAATTCAATATTTTTATTCTTTGTAGGGAAATGTTAACCAGTATAAACATGTTAATTATAATTTATTGAATTCTGTCTAAAACTATGAAATGTTCAGAAAAATCAACTGTACCATTATACTTCAATATCTTTGTTTCACCTACAACTAGATATAACTGCACAAAATAGGTTACTATATAGAATTTAAACCATGATGCTTGTAATAATGAATTATAGGAATCATCCTGCCTGATAAGGAATAAGATTTTTTTTTTTTCTGAATTGCCAGTGTCCCTAAGGATAACTTGGAAAAGCAACAAGGTCTCATGTGTCTTTCTTCTTCCTGGGTAGGGCGAACTCTTTAATGTGGATATAGTGACCTTCTTCTGTATTGTTCTAATTGTTTTCAGATGTTGACATTTTTAGTATTTAATTGATAACTTATTATCAGTTATTATCATTATTATTACTTCTATATTTAAAATATTTTATAGTGGAGTTGTCTTAGTTATCTTTTCATCAACATGCTTAGTACATTGCCTACCATGGAGTTCACAGTCAAGAACTTTTGCTCTTCATGATATTGTTATTAATTATTTTGGGAATTTCATTACATGAACCTTGATTCCCACTAACTTTCAAGTCATCCCAAGTCTGCCCCCACTCTAATTGCCTCTGTGCCCCCAAAAGAAGACAAGATGAAGAAGGAGGACAATGAGGAGAAAGGGTACAAGAAGAAGATACATCTCTGGAGCATGGTCAAAGTGTAGGTGGCTAGATCCTTAAAGAAAGCTGAGGTTTTCTTCTGCACCTCTTCAGAATCCTTAGCATCCTTATCACAGTTTTCTGGATTCACCTTCAATAGTTCCCCCCCCCCCACTGGGCTCTTACTTTTTTTTATATCAGAATAAGAGTTGGCACATGGGTCTTCTAAGTCCTTCTTTGTCAACTGTGATTCTGTAGTCATTAATACCATGGCAAAAGTAGCTTCTTTGCCCTTTACAGTCAGCAGGAACATGATCATGAACTTCCACATGGTTTCTGGTGACAGTATGGATTTCAGACACCCACATGGTCTCAAGCATATGCCACATACCTCAGCATGATCTTCAGTGGCAATAGAGACCACAGACATCAATACAGCTCTGTGCCTCAGAATTGGCCACAGATACATGTTGGGGTCCACTGCCCACAGTGGACGGGGTTCCTGGAGGATTGGCCCGAAGCTGAAATGAAACTAAGGGAGTGGGGGAGGAAAGATGATCTCCAAGGCTACATGGTTGCTTCTGCTTAGAACGACTGTTTAATAGTGGACAAGCATTTGGGGATAAAGGAAGGGAAGGCCCGCCCCCAGTCTTCTGCGCAGGCGTTCTGGAGTTTGGCGAGAACCCTGAAGTATCCTGACTTCGCAGGTGGGCTGGTCGTAGGTGGGCCGCTGGTAAGCTGTGCGGAGCAGGGGGACCTGGGAGACACAGAAAAACAGACTGCAGATTGTCACCGGGTTGTCAAGCCTAATTAATTAGACAATAGATGCCTCCAGGGTGCGGCTTCTCAAGGCTCTGGTCATTGCACCAGCTATGCTGGTGGGGGAGGGGTACCACAGATACCATCATAGTTCTCAGTGGCAACATGAGCCAAGAACATTAATATAACCTCAGGTGGCACCTGGCAGCACAAACCACTCATATCAATATGGCTTCAGGCAGCAGATATACCCCAGATATCTACATGGCCTTCCATAGTAACATGGGCTACAGGAATCAATATAGCCCCAGGCTGTAGTAGAACCATGGATCCAGATAAGGCCCTCTGCAGCAGCATGAACCATGGGTATCAGTGTAGCCTCAAGAACTCTTCAATGGTTGATGGGATGGAAGAATAGTTACTGGCCTAACATGTTTATGACATTCAACACTAGCATAAAATACTATATAAAATATAAAACTCTATTAATAATAGTTTAATTTTTTTCTTAGTCTGATAAGATGAATGTTGATTGTTTTTTCATGATTAGACAAATAAAATTAGCATAGTCTAAAACAATTAAAAAATGGTCTCATTATTGGGAAGAAAATACAATGTTCCTGTGATTACAGAAGAATAATACTTGATGTTTTTCTTTTCATGATTCCCCCACCAGGGAAAAATAATTAAATATAGAGATGAGATGAGCAAATAACAAAGTGATAGATGATAAATAGGTGACTGGAGATCTATAATTAAAAGTAAATATAATCATATATAAAATTATGTCTTTTTTCTGTATTTAATAATTTTGAAAAATGTCTAAGAAACAATCCAAGATATTTTGATCATCAAGTTAATATTTGCAAAGGCATATTTCATTTGAAGACATTGGCAAACATCACCCTTTTATTTTATACTCCAGTTAACTTGCAGTGTCGAAATATTTTCACAGGGTAGAAATTTTCTCACTACTTTTGTAAAAGAAAATTTTACTGTAGTTTGTGACTAAGTCACACTTTAGGCAATGGCAATTTCACAACTATTTTACAACTGAAGAGTTTATTGAAAAAATTTTCTTTATAAAGTGTGTCAAAAATGACTAGATTAAATTATTAATACACATGATCTACATAAAAAGTTTGAAAGTCATATTTTTAAGATTTATTTGTATTTGTGTACATGTGTACACATATGTGTGTCACATGTGTCCAAGTGCCTGTGGGAGCCAGAAGAAAGTTTCAGATGCCCAGAAGCTGAGTTACAGGAAGTTGTGAACTGTCTGCTTTGGAATAAAACTCAGGTCCCCTGGTAGAGCAGTCAGTGTCTTAACCACTGAGACTTCTCTCTAACCCAATAAGCTAACATCTTGTTGTTAAGTCAGAATTGCTCAATAAATTGATAAAATAAAATAGAACAACATGAAAATAGAAGTTCTGGAGCAATTCTAGATTCACTATCAAGTCAGGAATCTTGGAATTCATATTCTAAGAGGAAAAGGAGTTGATTCCTAAAGATATTTGACCTACTAAGTGGCCATAGAATGTTTGCCTTTAAATAACATCAGAAGCAGAAAAGAAACTACCTGAATAGAGACAGAACAGATGATATTTGTTACAATTTAAGATTTATTTTGGAATCTTAAGCATAGGCTCCTGGTACAAATTTAGAATATTCCATTTTACCTTGGGAAACAACTCATGTCTTAACACAAATTTTGGAATCAAAACTCCGTAGTAAGTGAAACTTTGGGCATACAAATTTACAATAAAGAGAACACACAGGTTAAAGAGATGAAAACTAAGGTTAAAATCAAATATGAAGAAGAAAGGATAACTAAATCAAGGCAAGAGCGGATCCCCAACACCAAGGTTTTTGTTTGTTTGTTTGTTTGTTTGTTTGTTTTTTGGTTTTTTTTTCTGAGAGCTCTTACAAGTCAACTAAAGATATATATTTTACTGTGATTTGTAAGTAGAGAATAATTTCAAATTATTGTTTATTGTCTGGAAAGCATTGCAGATAATATACAAAACCAACTTCAAAGTTTCTGGGAGCATTTTCTTCCTCATCAGAGTTTGAACTAGAAATGCAGGAAGCACAATACAATTTAAATACCTGCCAAGTATTTCTTACTATTCCACTGTTACTATACTACTGACATGCTCCACATTTTGTGTGGATCAGACTCATTCAGGAAACAGTGGTTATTTGAAGTTCAGATTTAATTGGATAGACTGTATTGTTTCTGGTTGCTCCAGTTATAAATTCTCTTCAACTTTAACCCTCAGCCTGGACAGACATGAATTTTGGATTAAATAATCAGCCCTGATAGCAAGTCTTATAAGAATTTGATAGGGAAGTTAATTGATAAAATGATAAAGTAACTGACCAAAGACCTAATAAATCTTATTAACTAAAAAGAAATTTTTTTTTCTTTTATTACTATTGGCCAACATATGACAAAATAAATAAAATTATTTATATTCCATTTTATATTCTAATTGTCAATGATTTTATAATTAGTGATGTTTACGCTGTTTAAGAGCAAGGTCGTTTGTGAAAATAGCAAAAGAGTAACCATTCTTTCTGAAAATAAACTAAAAAGCAGATGTTAGGGCCACCTGGCAACAAATGCCATTTCCAAGTCACCAGGCTAGAATAAACTATCTAGCTTGGTCAGCACATGTTACCTTTCCCTATCCTCTCATTACACTAGGGCCCATTGGTGTTCCTCTGGAATATGCACATTCTTTGGAAGAAGAAAACCTTTCCCAATGGAGAAAGACTGTTCTTTCATTGAGGGTATAGAAGGAGTTGCCAAACCCCACTAGAACCTCCAAGCAATCTCTTGAAGTCATTTTTTTTTTTTAGGAGACAGGTAAGCTAAACAAACAAACAAAAAACTATGTGCACAAACAAAATGTAAATATCTCATTGTTTCCATTGATATTCAAGATATCATATACCAAAAGTTTATACTTGCTATTGTTTGGATCTAGAATATACCATAGCTCATGTTTTGAAGGTGTAGTCCCACCATGTGGTGCTGTTTAGAGCTGGTTGAGCCTTTAGAGATGGATCTAATTGTAGGAATTTTGACTATTGAGACTGTCCTATTAAAAGGAGTCCTTAATCCTGTGCCTTTTTTGCTCATACTTTGTTACTTAGCAAATCAGACATAAATTAGGTCTCCTCTACATATTCTTGCTACAATATAAAAGACCCAGAGAAACAAGATCAGTGGCCACAGACTGAAATTTCTAATGTATCTTTTTCTTTATTTATGTGTTGCTTAAGGTATATTATTACAGTAATGAAAATATCAGAATACTGGATAACACTAAAAAAGTACCTTGTATTAGGATTTTATAGGAATATATAGGTATGCTGAATTGAAATCTTCACTTAAATCAGACACATAATCAAGTTATTGATAATTTCCTTAATTATATACAATTTCTTACATTATACAACTCTTTTTACTGTCAGAACTTATTTTACAGTACTTTAGTAGTTGATATGATTATAGAAATACATATTTATTTATTCTTTCCCCTAAGGTCTCTTACTTAATATTTAAGTTTTAATTACATATCCATACTACAAGGAAAATGAAAAGGGCTTTAAAAGATTCTAATTATGAGTTCATGAAGTAGAAGCAAGAGGCAATTTAGAGAAAGTGTTCATATTTCTGTTTCTATAGAAAAAGTAAAACCATTTAGTCTGACTTTCCCATTCCTGGTGTCTATCAAAAGGAAATGATGCAAGAGTACAAAAGAGATACCTGCACACTCATATGTATGCCGTACTATTATAAGTCACTACTGTAGGTAGCCATCAGTGAGTGAATGGATAAGAATTTACACCTATTTTAAATATCTCTATCTCTATACAGACATAGGCATAGATGATAGATAAATAGATAGATAGATAGATAGATAGATAGATAGATAGATAGATAGATGATAGACACAATGAATATTATTCAGCCACAAAGAGGATTGGCATTCTTTAATTTATGGAGAAATGAGTAAACACTGGGGCTTTTCATGTTAATAAAAATAAGCTAGACACATAATGACAATTATCAGGTTTTCTCTCATACGTGGGAACTTAAGGAAAGAAGAAGAAAAACATGCAAGTGGAGGAGATCCTGTAGGATACTGAGAAGGAGGAGCAAGGAGAGGACTGAACAGTAGAAAGGGGAAATGACAATGTGTGTGGAGGTATTGGAAATAGCAAGGCAAGTCTGTTATTTTTGTACATTAATAATAATTAGTATTTCATATGACAATTATACTAAGTATGTGCTAGAGATTTTATTGAATTATATAAATTTTTAAATATTTCTTCTTGGCATATGCCTTTCAAAGCACACTCTTTTCTAGAAGTATAATATCTATTCTCAGAACTATAATATATATTATAGAACTATAATATCTATTTCTAGAAGTATAACATCTATTCTCAGAAAAAAAGTGTGTGAGGCCCTGCAGCCTTAAACCTGAAATGTGGGCAGTTCCATTCTCTCCGTATTGTGCCAGTGGATGAGGTCTCACTTCTGTCCTCTATGTTGAGGCAGCTGATGCAGTGTCCCTGTGTCTGCAGGAGCTCCTGTGAGTAGCTGTAGGCACTGCTCTGGTGTCTATGCACTCCGCCTCTTCATTAACCTATTTTCTAAATACTCTGGCTCTCCCTGCATAGCTTTCATTGTCTGTGAAGATTAAAATCACTTTATTCAATATGCCTATGATGCTATTTCATATAATTATAAACAGAAAGATACACATATATTTACATGTTCTATATATTCCAAATTATTACACAATGGAGCATTGCTTAGCCATGAAAAAATAAATTCATGAAAAATATAATTAAGTGGATGAAACTATAAAAATATCATCTAAAGTGAGAGAACCCAGACTCAGAAAAACAAATAATGTATGTATTTGATTCCATGTGGATACTGCCATTTAATTCAGTGGTAACCCAGTTACAATCCATAGAACTGCAGAAATTAGGTAAAGGGTAAGGGACTTGGGGTGTAGGTACAGACAGAGCTCCTAAGGAAAGGGGGTAAGAGTATAGTTATGGAAGGGTACAGAGGTCTAGAATGGAAAGAACAAGTGGGGAGGGGGAGGAAGATGGATAAAACATAGAGGATACAGAAAGAGACAGCTAAAATTAAGAAATTTCTTAAAACACATATACATATGAAAGTGATCTAAATGAAATGGTCAAATAATGGAAAAGACAGAGCACTATCTGGCCATCTCTTGTCACTGAGGTTTCTACTACTGGGATTGTATTACATCTATTTTGTTTGTTTTCTAAATGGTTCCCATGAGAATATCCAAACTGTCCAAGACTGTAGGTTGATTTCCACAAACTGAATGCAAGGTCTGATTGCTGAAGATAACACATACATGATTCACAGAACATAGAGATGTCAAGCTGATACATGGAGCCTTTACCCTACATACTAGCATCTTGGGTACAGAAACAACACACAGTGCCAAAGAAGACAAGTAAACACCAAGCCAGCCACAAACCCTTTTTCTACAGTGGTGTCCCGTCTCAAGATATACTAATGCTATGGTGAACAGAAAGCTGTGAGAGTAACCAAGCACTACCTGACAGGAATAAAGGACCACAGTATGAAACAGAACCCATAACCAACATTGTTTGGGTAACCAGGACCTGAGATTAGATAAACTAGGGACATAGAATAAAGCCACATATCACTGTTCTTTAAACAAAACAAAACAAAACAACAAACAAAACAAACAAGAAATTGACTACTAGCATCATTCTCTTCTACTCATAGTTCAGTGCCTTTCTAGGCCATCAATTTCTTCCTCTTGGTGCTCAGGGAACCATGTGGAAGGGCAGGTGGAAAAGCATAAGAGATAGTGGGAGTGGAGAACACCAAGAAAACAGGGCCCTTTAAATCAACAAGAATGATGTACAAATGTACTCACAGAGAATGAGTATGCTGAGGGCCTGCACCCCTAGAACTGAAAGAAGTGGACACATGCCCCAATCCTTAACACAGAAGCAACCTCCAATTGACAATCAATTGCAAATGAAAATGTAATTTTCTCCAATTGAGTCTCATTGGGGAAACAAACTTTAAGGGCAGGCTGCATGTGCCACTTACATGACCAACAGGAAATGAACTCAGTGGTATCTTTGGAGAGTTCTTGTTTCACAGGGTCATCTTAAGACTTTTTTAAATCTTATTTTTAATTAAATTTTATTTATGTATTTTCTCTTTTTGCTTTTAATCTACACATCCTTAGCATATATTATGGCTTTCAGTTTAATGTTTTTATGGTATTCTTTTTTTTTTTTTTTTTTTTTTGGTTTTTCGAGACAGGGTTTCTCTGTATAGCCCTGGCTGTCCTGGAACTCACCTTGTAGACCAGGCTGGCCTTGAACTCAGAAATCCGCCTGCCTCTGCCTCCCAAGTGCTGGGATTAAAGGCGTGCGCCACCACGCCCGGTTTATGGTATTCTTGAGTATGCAAAACTAGTGGGCCTCTGTTTCATGAGCCTTCTTTTAGGCTCTTTGCCTTTTGTCCTAATCTGATGTATTTTTGTTGTCTATTTTATTCATTTTATGATTATGCCTTAGAAGTCTCTTTAAAAAAATGAGAGACATAAAGGGAATGAATCTGGATAAGAGAGGATGTGGGGAGAAGCTGGGAGGAGTACAGAGAGGGCAAACTATAATCTGTATTCTCAGCCTGAGTGAGTTAAGGCACCTCGTGAGGTCTGAAGAGTGATTAGACTGGTAAGTGAGTTAAGGCACCTGGTAAAGTCTGAAGAGTGATTAGACTGGTAAGAAACTGGTACTTGATTATGGAGAAATGGTTATAAGGACCTCCTCTCTTATAGCTCAAGTCTCTTTTCTTTTAATCCAAAAAATATTATTTTCATTTATTATTTGTCTGTTAGATGAGCTTTTCAATCAAAACAAACAAAATTCCCAGCTCACCTGAACAATCTGTAGAGAGCTTGGCTCCACCATTTTCTTGAGCTATTGCTTAAGATGAAAATGTCACATAAGCTTGCCTGCATCGTCTTACAGATTCTGAAAAAGAAATACAGTTTCAAATGTGCTCAAGATGCCATCAGAAAGGTAATCACAAAAAAATAAATAAATACGTAAGTAAAACCTAGTGTTTTACCAATTCCCATATGCTTCAGAAGATACAGAATGTGTTTAAGTCTGGGGATAATTAATGTCAGTTTTTTACACAACTGTTTTTACACCTTCATGAATTCTACTTTTAATCATTCTTGCATATTACAAGTGATGTGTGTTTCCTTGGTTACACTGCAGAGAATAAATATGACCTCCACTGAAAATGTAATTAAGGAGCATAGTTCATAGGACTCGGTACTTAGGTTATATCAATCCATTTATCACCTAAAAGAACTTAAGTCATGGCACCTAGCCCCTGAGAATTCCTTTACAGGGTGTAGGTCATATAGTTCACCCACTCTTTCATTGGCTGTGCAGAAGACTCCATTGTATGGCATCAGGGAAATCCGGGGAAATTTTCCATGTCCTCAGATTTAGTATCAGGAAATGTCCTCATGTGTAATGAAATTATTCAAGGAATTGTGTTTTTGACATGGTATAATAAAATGCAAAACTGTTATATCAAAATCTTATATATGGGCCAGACCGCCATCACCCCTCTCTGAACGCAGGGGATAGGGCCGCCAGCTAGCGCACCTCCAAACCCCAGGACATTAGGCACACTTCGGGGTTAAAGGTGAGTGGAGCGCACCAGGGGCCTTGAAATCGCAGAGGGGCCAGTGGCCAGCTGCAGCAGCGGCTGGCACAGAGGACCTCAGTCCAACCAGAGGCTGGGACCNACTTTGTAGACCAGGCTGGCCTCGAACTCAGAAATCTGCCTGCCTCTGCCTCCCGAGTGCTGGGATTAAAGGCGTGCGCCACCACGCCCGGCTGTGAAACCTCTTTTAACAAAGAGAAAAAACTGTCACATTTTTAAAATGATAACATGAAAAAGTTTTGAAATACTTGCAAGAAATATACTATTTATGCAAGAAGGAAAACAGAAGGAAGCAAGGAACAGAATAAAGAAAAAGGAAAAAAGAAAGGAAGAAAGGAAAAAGAAAGGAAGGCAATTCATAGAGGGAAATGATGCAAGAAGGACGGAAGGAGGGAGAAAAGTCATTGCTTATTTGAAAATCAAATGTAATAGATCATGTTGCATAATTATCCAAAAACTCAATCAATATTCAAGGTAATACAACATGGTACTTAATTCATCAATAATTGCTAAGTAGGTAAATGCAGTAATATTTGCTTTTTATATTCATAAATAAGCATTCTTTTAAAATTAAGGTACATCTAATAAAGACAAGTTTCAAGTGTAACTAAGAAGGGCTGTAAAATTGAAAGAACTTACTAGTATTTGGAATCAAAATAATGATAATCAAAGTTACTAAATCTGGTTAGAAATGTGCCTTTAATGGTGACCCCATGATGAATCTTGATCACTTCCATATTTATAACACATTTACATGATTTCAAACTGACTTAGCAAGTCAGTAATCGAAGTTTCCTTTTATGTTGCAAAAAGAAACAAGTGATTTCTCATGCACGGTCATTTGTTGAGCACAGAATATCAGTGAGAGGATGTGATTTTCGTTGATTGTCAAACAAATTGGACTGAAAAACTCCTGGAAGATTCGTAAAGCACACAATTGTGTGTCTGGAGAAAGTTTCCAGACATCATTGACAAAGGGGAGGCCTTCCCTGAATGTGGGTGGCAGCATATAGTAGATGAAATACAAAATGAAAGAAGAAAGAAGCCAGCTTACAAAAATGTTTCCCCTGCCTCTCTCTCCCTCTCCTATGTGTGTGTGTTTGTGAGTGTGTGTGACAAGAAAAGATTAGAGAGACAAGGTGTTTCAGAGACTCTTGAGAAACTGAAGCTAGGATACAGAGTCTTTGTATTGATAAGATAATAAATCTAAGGAACTTTCAGGAAAGAATGTGTAGTTTAGAATGTCACTTGAGTCTAACTGCAGAGGCAAAAAGGCAAAGCCAGAGCAGACAAACAGACGACAGGTCCAGATTGCCTTTCTCTCATAGGAAAATAAGTTCAGTTCAAAATGTTGAGCAAATTGCTCATCTTGCTAATGAAGCCCACTCCTGTGCTTCCATTAATGTAATAAGCTTCAGGTCAAAACATGATCTTCTCTTATTCTTTTAGAAGTACTTATTGCTTGCCAAACGTTATGCTAAATGGGATTTTAAAGTGACTTGGCTAGCTTGATTTTATTTTTCCAAAATGAAAATTAGTGGATGTCTTTGAATGCCCTTGACCATATGAATCTAGCCATGTTTTATATCTAATGAACTAAGATGAAGAAAATACTTATAGACACAGCTGGCCTTGTCATTCAAGAAGGGATGGAGATCCTATGTTAAAAGCGGTACCTGTCACAAAAGAACTGATTCACACTTCTTCCAGTCCAGCAAAGTTACTGTTATATATGATCCAATAAGAACAAAAGACAGTTAGTACTTTGAAACACCATGAATCAGAAGAACTTCCTTGAAGGTGAAATTCCAGAACTTGTAATAATTGTTAACCATGGGCACTTAGATGAGTTCTTAAACACCCTGATTTCCTGCTTTATTTCTTGAGGTAAGAAATAAAGCCAGACAATAATAATGTACACCCTAGATTAATGCAGTTCTACTGAAGATAAAGGGATACTAGAATGGAGAAGCTCTTATAACCTGTGAAATTGGAATATCCACACAATATGACATAATGGGACTCAGTGGTCTTCGAGGATGTAAAGCAAGATAGCTGGAGCATTTAACTTGTTCCTATCTGAAAGAATCGTGTGTCTGCCTTCACATGTGTTGGAAATCCTTGTAAGAAAAATATAGTAATATTTCTTTGGGACTTAAATCAGGAATTCAAAGTATTTCCTAATGAAATTCTTCTTCACATCTGTTGTTCTACAAAGTATGAAGAAGTAAAAGAATAGTTACATAAATAAATAAATAAATAAATAAATAAATAAATAAATAAATAAATAAATTTATATGTAACATTAGATCTGTGTATAGGGTATAAATTACATTGATATGTAAGTTACAAAATGAGGTCGTCTACCATTGATATTTGAGGTGCTTATTTAGAGCCCTTACAAACAATACTGCTATAAACACTGGTTGGAAAATTTGGAAGTAAAGGTGAGATCTCAATTGTTGGAATTCATTCTACAAATATAATTGCTAGGGTGAGCTAGAGGTGCATGTTTAGCATTTTGGTTTTCTTTTAGGACTGCCAACAGTTTTCAAAATGGCTGGCACAGCTGACAGTGCCGCCTGCAACACATGGGTGTTCTAGTTTCTTTACATTTTTAGTAACATTACTGTTTTCATTTCTATAATTAGATATTATGATAAAATATAGTTAAAGCTGAGCATGTTCTTATTTGATATTTTCTTTTGGCCGGTCAAAACCCACACTTTCATAACTTAGGTGCCAACCATAGATTTTCTTCAACAAAAAGTATCTTTATGCTTTTGATATATTTTCCAATTGCATTGCTACATTTTTAAATGTTGAATGAGATTCCATGTATGAGACTTTTCTGCCCCTCTTTGTATTTAAGCAGTGAGAACATATGTTTAAGAGACAATGAGAAAAAAAGCTAAACAACTGGAAAAGGTTAAAGAAAGAATTTTGTGTGGATTCAACTTTTCAAGTTTCAAGCCCTTTTCCTAGTTTTTAGATCTAACAATTTTTCTATTCCTTTTAAATATAAATATTTTATCCTTTTGTGTTTATCAATTCTGTATTCTGCTTTGTGTTAGCATTCACTTGAGTTGTGTGATTACTTGTTTATTTTCTATTTATTTTTAAACTATGGGTATCTACCTAATGCCAAGTTTCCCTAAGAATATTTAGGCAAAGATAGTTTTTCTCCATCAACCAAAAAAAAATTGTTGAAAGATCTAAAGGAGAATTTTTATAGCTCTATTTCTGAGTTTGTTATTCCAAATCAGCCTGTCAACCAATGTCACATAGTCTTCATTACTGAAATTACAGAAGCATTTAAATGATGAGCACTGCTTAGCTCACTATCCAGATATATATTCCAACATAATATTGAATACCGGTGGTCAGGTGGAGCTAACTCAGTTTCATTACTATAAGCAATGTTTTCTGTACTTTTTCAATAGATATTATCAAATTAAATGATTCCCTTCTTTTCTATCTCACCGAAAACCTTCTTATGTTTTTTTCTATACCTATCAACATCAGCATGTCTTCTCTTCATCTCTGGTTATTGAGATAGATAACTTCATTGACTTTTCTCATCTTCAGCTAACTGCATATAGATCTTAAACCTCACTATATAATTGTCGTGCGCCGTCCCCGTCCAGGGGGAATAAGACACAAGACAAACAGGTTTCTTCCCCAACGGTTTACTCAGGAACTTGATGCACTTACAGCTTAGCAAAGCATGATGGCAAATGGCCGGCCCAGAGGCTCCCCGGAAGCAGCTACTTAAGCCCTGTCCTGGCCAATCAACGAGCTGCCCCGTGGCTCTCGCGAGACTACCCCAGGTGCTCTCGCGTGACAACACAAGGCGTTCTCGGGCTCAAGATCAAACAACAGCTGACACAACCTAGAAAAGCTGAATCTGTCGATGCCGTCTTTAAAGAGCGGTTGAATGGCTCCCTACATATAATCTTGTATATAGCTTATAAACTATTAAACTATATTTACTTCTATTTGATTTGTTAATAATCAATATGTCTGTGTTCAGTAGTTTATTGGCTCTATAGTTCTTTCTTTTTTGCTTCGCTTTCTCTCTTACTTGGCTTTTTCTTTTTTTTCTATTTCGATATCAATGTCTATCATTGGCTTTGGATAATACTAGTTTCCTAAAACAAATATGAAGGTATTGCTTTTTCTTCTAAATTACCTAAAACTGGTGTAGATTTTTTATGTAAATATTAGTAGTCATTAGTGGAAGCATCTAGACATTATAGTAGATTTATACCATTTAAAATTGTAAAATTAATCAGTTTTAAATACAGTGAGGTCTCCTGTCTGATGTACTGCTAGGTAATTTTTTTAATTAATTGATCCCTTTGTTATACATTGTTTTAATAACTGGTTGATCATCTTATCAATTAGCAATGTCTTTCTCTGACTATAGCAATTATTTTTACTATTTTACCCGAGAAGTATGCAAAATTCCCTGATTTATTTTGAGTTTTTAAATAATTTATTTAATATTCATTTTATTTGGTGGTTTTGCCTGTATTCGTATCTGTGTGATCATGTTAGATTCTGGAGTAACATACCGTTGTGAGCTATCATGTGGGTGCTTGGAATAGAACACTAATCCTCGGGAAGAGCAGTCACTGATTCACCTCACCAGCTCCCTTATTTTGATTTTTGCTAGTATTATTTTTCATATTCTTTTATTTTATTACTACACTTTTAAGTTCATTTTTATTTATCATGGTGTTACGTGGTATTTTAAATTCAATTATCCATGCAGTATAATGACTATTGAATTTTAAAACATATGTATTTACTGTAATTATTGGCATATTAGGATTACAGCATGCCATGGGGGAGTGCTCTTACTTCTTTCCTAGTCTCCTTTCCTATGATCCATTTGATCATTTTTAAAATTCTGCTTTCAGAGTTTTTATTTTTCTCTACATGTACATTTCCATTGGATGTTTGTGTGAATTACTATATAAAGATAATTATTCATCATTAAACTATCTATTTTATCAGCCAAATACTATATACCTTCATATTCATTTATTCTTTCGTTGGTAGTTATCTTACATATTCCTTCTACATAAAATTAGATCCACCTCTAACAGGGAAAGAATTCCTAGAGAGCCATGAACCATGTATTTAAAACTGGAGAGATGTAAAACAAACCATGTAATTTTTTTGCGCATTGTGAACTTTCTGATATGTTGAAACTTCTTTTTATCATTTTTGCTTGCAGAGTGTTTGTAGTAATTCTGCAAGAGTAAATCTGCTGCAATGCTGTAAACAATTTTGTTTTACTTCATCTGAAAGATCTTGATTCTCCCTGCATTTCTAAGTAACATTTTCATGTTACATTTTGTTCTTGGTGGATAGGTAAGTCTTTGCCTTCAGCTCTTGATAAATGTTGCTTCATTCCTTCTGTGCTGAAGAAGTGTTGTTTCTCTCTTACTGCTCAGGAGATACTTTTTCTTCATGATTAGTTTGCAGAAGTTTTACCACAGTGTGTCAGAGACTGAATTTCTTTGGATTCATTATATTCTTAGCTCATTCGCCCTTATAATTCTTTATGCTTATATATTTTGTCCAACTTGGAGAATTTTAATCTCACTTCTTTTAATATATTTTCAGCTCCCCCATTTTTTTAATCTCCTTGAGATCCCGAGGTAGGAGAATAAAGAATAAGGTGGAGAAATAGATCAAAGAAATCCACACACAAAGTGCAAAAGTGGAGAAAGTCTAGAAGCCCTTCCTCACCTGGGCTTCATAAACAGAACCTGCACTAGGAAAGTTGAAGATGCCCAACTATGGGAGCAGAGGATAGTACGCAATAGCTCATAAAAGATCAGGAGGAACCCTTTCTTTTCTATCTTACTGTAAGGCTTTGGTCTAGGTTTGGCACAGTTACATTCTCATCTGTCTCTTTCCTTTAGTAAACCCATCTCCTTTCCTGTAACTACTCATGTGTTCTTTTTTTTTTTTTTTTTTTTTGGTTTTTCGAGACAGGGCTTCTCTGTGTAGCCCTGGCTGTCCTGGAACTCACTTTGTAGACCAGGCTGGCCTCAAACTCAGAAATCCACCTGCCTTTGCCTCCCAAGTGCTGGGATTAAAGGCGTGCGCCACCACCGCCCGGCCTCTCATGTGTTCTTACAACTCATTGTAAAAGAAAAAAAGAGCTTCGAAATTCAGCTAGAGTCTTTGGATTCAAATCCATTCCAGTAACAATTCCATGCAGTAGGCTGTCCTTTGTGGCAATCCATAGCATCTGCTAACTTCATATCAGAAAACCAGTAAGCCAGCAATGGAGGTTAGCACTATTTCAAGGACTGACATGGATTTTCATTGGGAGAGGGGTGGTTGAAGAAACAGTGGTTGGAATTAAAAAAACAAAACAAAACAAAACAAAACAAAACAAAAAACTAAGACCCCAGAGTGTTGATAATCAAGGATGAGGATAGGTAGATACTTCATTCAGCTCAGGTCCAAGAGCAAACTTGCCCTTTCTCTGTCTCTCTGTCTTCTAGAATGGATGATATACATATAACTATTCTGGAATGGATGATGTACATACAACTGTTCTGGAAAAGGAGATCTTCACTTACTTTCCATTCAAATTCCTTTGCAGATAGATATCTTGAGAGATACATCCCAAAATGATGTTTTGTAGTGTGTATTATTTAACACACAAAGTCACTATCACTGATTTCTTTCCCAACATAAAAATGTATGCAAGATGAATATGCTCTGGAGACGAAAATGTAGGATAATAACCATAGGTGAGAATATTGAGCTATGCAAGAAGGAAAGTTCCCAAATGAGTCTCAGCAATTAGCTTTCCCCATCATCTTCCCTGCAGTTCCAATCAGAGTACAAAGAATAAAGTGGTGTGAGATAGTGAAGAACCATTAGAAACATTCAAGGTTCATTTCCCCTAGAATGGGATG
Organism: Mus minutoides; assembly: GCA_902729485.2. Classification (NCBI taxonomy): domain Eukaryota; kingdom Metazoa; phylum Chordata; class Mammalia; order Rodentia; family Muridae; genus Mus; species Mus minutoides. The sequence goes on along the minus strand of LR752549.1, from coordinate 37,090 downwards.
TCCACTTAGACATCTTAGCATTCTCTAAGACCCATCAGAGTATAATGCTGAGAAAAGGGTGTATTGCTGTCTCTCCACTGAAGTGCACTGTGGTACATGGTTGAGATGCATCCTTACCCACTTTCTGTAGCTTCTTTGAGCTACAGGGAAATGGTTCATTAGAATATACTTCTTTCTGCCTTTCTATGAGTTATAAAGTTGTTTCAACTATATGAGTGGCTCATCTTGTTGCATGCCTACAATAGCAGCTAAGTTTATGTAAAACCAGCTAACAGAGTATTCTCAACCTGTGCATCATGATCCCTGCCAGATTTCATGCATATCAGATATTTATATTATGATCCATAATAGTAATCAAATTACAGTTAGGAAGTAGCAACAAAAATAATTTTAGAGCTGGGGTCACCACAACATTAGGAACTGTATTAAAGTGTTTTGGTATTAGAAAGGTTGATAAACACTGTCCTAGAAGATCTAGGACTCTATGCAGAAAATTCTGTGGTATTTACCATCCTCCTGTACATCTGGCAAGTGATGGTTAGTTTTCCTCACAGGTATTGGCAGCAGTGCTTAACATACTGCAGAACTAAAATTTGCTAAGCAGGTCAACTATAGCAAAAATAAAGTAAATGTGCAAGCTGATGAATATGCAAATTATCCTGATTTGGATGATTAGTTTACAATAAATATGTTTATGAAATCATCAGGATCTTTAAGTATATACAGTTAAAAAATCAGTATCACTTTGGAAGCAAAGCTTCTTGGGAAATGAAGACATCACTATAATCAAACAGCAAAATAAAACTAGTTTCTATTTTTAACAGCGCTTTATCTCTAACTCAAATACACACACACATATATATAAAGATTTCTTGTTTCTATAGAACTAATTCTTAGTGAATCTTATATCTCTGTATGTCTGTATGCATGGAACATACCCATACACACAAACACACGCAGACAGAGAGAAAGAAAGAGAGCACTGATCAACTAATAGCATATTAGGTTGATGCTTATCTTGTTCTTCTCTCTGGTACATATAGAAATGGAGTCTTATGTAGAATGAGGTATTCTGGGTGTTGGATCAGACTAATGGACTAATGCTGACTTCCCACAAAAATCTTTCTATATTCAGTGTGTTCAAAGATTTCAAACATTGTAAGAGTAGTCACTTTTTCAGAAGTATATGCAGCAACTGTAGAAACACCAATCTGTGCAACCTCTTCAGGCTAGAGTTGAGTAAAAGCAGTAAAACTCTCTAAAGCAGAATGAAAAGGCAAAGCCTGAAATTACTGTTTACTTGGCCTCCAAAAATGCATCTGAGTGTCCTATGTTTGGCTGTCGTTTTTTCTTCAGTTTTGATATAAGAAACGTTTTTTGATGAATGTTGCAGGGCACATTTTAGCAAATACCTCTAAGAGGAAGCAGTGACTTGTTGACAGAACTTGTTACTCCATAGAAAATACTCTTACAGTAATGAATAACAGTTTGTCCTTTCATGGAAAGTTCACAAACAGGCTGTAAGCAACAACAAGGTCTTCATATCAGAAACAGCATCTATGATTGAGGTTCAAGAAACTGCCTGCTTCCTCAAGTAGCCTTCATTTTGCATAAACAAATGTATCTATTTTCTCACCGTTAGTTCCCTGGCTGATAAGGCTAAAGTCACTGTGTTTAAATCCCATTTCTGTAGATATATTTCTTTAATTTTAGCAAGTTCTTGAGTAATACTTAGGAGTTGAAATTGGTTTTGAAAGAATGCTCTGCAACCAAATTTTTCAGCTAGTAACCATACAAAATTATTTTTAAAAAACCCAAAAACATTTGATTCTAATGCTTTTCATGAGCCACCAAGCTTCTTTTTGTCACTGATTATCAAATCAATATTTGTTTTTAAGATGAAAATTTGAAATTATGTTCACATGGTAGATTTTAATCATTTTCCCTTTTCTCCATGATTTCAGTAAACAAAGAATTTTATTTGTGGGTGATCAAAATGAAAATTAATATCTAGTGATATAATAATGCTCTATAACTATAAAGCAGCAGACTGATAAATGAAAGGAATATACCTTTCAAAATTCATGCTGGAAATACATCTGAAGGTTTGAATTTGTACAAGTGTATAAATGTGTTATTTATTCATTTATTCATTTATCTATAAGACATTACAAATTCATCTCAACATGTATATTGTTCTGTCTCCATCTATCATTAGGACACATCAGATTGCTTCCTGGCAGGATAAGCAGGGGAAAAATGAGCTGATCAGTGATCGAAACATTACTACAATGGACAAAGAAAAGGTTCCCAGATATACTATATTTTTCATTCAAAAGGCAGTTATTGGCCACATTTGAAGAGACTGCTCATGGGTTTCTTAGGGATAGCTCAGCACTCTTCACAATCTTACTATCACAGAAAGATCACCATGCTGTGATAGGTGGTTTTTGACAGAAAACAAACTTCTATAAAATGCATCGGCTTGTAGTAGCAGTAGTCATGAGTTACCTCAGTTCTTGGGACCCTGGCTAATTTGGGGAACTTCAGCTATTGTCCACTGGCTTCTTCCCTGTGGGTATTTTAGTATCTCTCTAGTATATATCGTTTGGTTCTCTCCAGAAATTGTGACCCAGGAGGTAAGACCAAGAATTCAGGTCCTTTTATGATCTTGTTTCAGGATTCAAACAACTTTACATTAATTGTGTCCTACTGATCACCAGTTAGCAGTGATCCAGTGTGTTAAAAAGATTGTACTATATAAAATATATTTAGAGAGAGACTCCTTGAAAGGGGTTGTTTAAGTATGGTAACCATTTTATATGTCTCATAATTTCAATTTATGTTTTCACTCAAGAAAGTAAAGTACTGTAAACAAAGTAAGACATCTCGACTGCCAGTCTGTGGGGCTGACCCAGCCAGAGTGGCCAAAGAGTTGCACTCTCAGAAAGGGAGGAGGGCATTCAATCTTCTGAGTCCATTGCTGTTATGGAGTACACAGGCATGAGCAGGGAAAGGCAGTCAGATATAGGCAGACTCTCTGATCTCTTCTGCTCTGGAAGAGAGCAGTGTGCCACAGTAGCTAGGAGTCAGTCTTTACTAGTAAGATGACAATAGATATAAATTTTCCCTAAAAATATATTGCATGTTTTAAAACTTAAATTGTATTTAGAAAAGGGAGGTAACATTAAAGTTCATAAAGATTTGAGAGAAGTTTCCATTCAGAGTAGTATGCACTAAGTGTTCATTCTTAGTAGCTCAAAAGTATTGTTCACACGTACAAATATATTGTTGATATGGTCACAGCAATTTTACATTCTTAATTTAAAATATATTGTTTAATGTTTCCTAGGTTTTATTATACTAGCTGCAGAAATCTCATAATAATGGAAAAGCTTATTGTGGTCAGATTAACAAACCTGACTTAAAATATTTACCAACAGAAAATAATTTTAACATCAAACTACTTGCTAACTACTCATTTTAATAACACAATTTGTGATTTCCAACAGTTATAGAAAAATACTTTGACTTCATTTAAATGTGTAATCAAATAAACAGTTACCTAATCAGGTAATAATATAATTTTCTCAAATTGTTATCCCTTAATAAATATCTTTATTTTCAGTTTTTTAAGTACTCATTAAATATGGAGATGTTAACTTCATAGCAATCATACCTATTTTTATGCAAACACAACTTTTAAACCATAAACATGTTCTTAATGAAATGCATAATAAAAGTTTATCAGACTAATTGAGAAGACAAAGAGCACAAACTAGAGAAAATCAAAATGGGGGAGGAGTGATGTAATAATGAACAAAACTGACAGCCTCTTGTGATGTGCAACCCCCAAAGCCTTAAAGAGCTCTAAGATCCAATCTTTCTTTTTATTTAGAGTGAAAGGAGACAAAGTTTGAAAAAATAAAATGCAAATGAGCAGATTTTTTTCATTTTTTTCCCTAGGTAGCATTGCAAATGCTTCTCTAATAACCTTTATAAAGTTAAATTTAGAGAATAATTTTAAGCCTTGTCCATGAGTAAAGAAATAAAGGTGATTGGAAGGTATACTTTTAAAAATTATATAAAGATCAAATGAAAGAACAAATAGGTAATTATCAGAACTGAAAAATATTGAAAATTAGGTGTTGCAGCTGGGATGATCTGTTATTGTTATTGGTTTGTGTACCTTCTTTTCTCTATTAAACCTGCATTTCCACTGGGGAATGCTTCATCTCGCATTCCTGTCATAAGAACACAGCCTGGAACATAAACACTCAAGAAACACTTGCTAAATTAATTTTTTTAATTGTCTCATAATTTGCAAGGAAGTAGAGAGTCTCAGGTGACTGAATATAAAATTTGCCTCTCTTTGCTAAAAGCTATTTTGTGAGTTTGGTATTGAGTGGTCTAGTTTTCTCTTACAGTTTACTTTTTTAAGGTTCACCTATCTTTTCTTTTTCTTATGGGTATATGCATGCGAATGCAAGTGCCTGCAGAAGCCAGATGCATCAGATGCCCTGGATCTGGAGTTAGTGCTGGTTCGGGGCTGTCTGACAGTGGTGCTGGGAATCAAACTTGAAGCCACTGCAAGAGCAGCAAGCACTAATTTTGTAGTATACTTTTATCAGTTTGCTGGGAATTTGATGCATGTATATAACTCACACCTGTCTAGCTTCTCCCCCATCAACCTCGTGACCTTTGTCTTTTTTTTCCCCCCCTTTGGGAACTCATTGATTGAGTTCTGGCTGCTTGTCTGCTCCTGAGTGTGGAGCCATGAACTAGAGAATTGCTGATCTACCAGAAACCACACTCTTAAAGAATTTGCCTCTCCCTCCCTACAGAAGCCATCAGCTGCCAATAGCTGTTCAGCTAGAGATGTGGACTGGTGATCCCCCCCTGCCACACCTCAGTGATGGAATATTGGTTTATTTGATCTTACTCATGCAACTGTAGCAGCTATGAGTTCAGGAGTGCACCAGTCTCTACAGCTCAGGAAAGCTTTGAACTTTTGATCCCCTGTCTAAGCCTCCTGAGTAGCTGAGATTACAATCCTGACCCACCAGGTCCAGCTTTTTAATTTGCTGTGCTTTTGAAGTATCTGCATCCACTACTGAGAGGTATTCACAGGCTGCAGAGGGAATGCATTTGGTGTGAAATACTTTTCAGTCCAAATCCACAACTAGGCTTTAGTGGTATAGAGATGAACATAGCCACTTTTCTGAGGACACCCCTCCCCACTTTCCCATATCCACCTCTTAACTCCTAGGTCACCTTTAACTCCACAACATGCAAACATGCTATGCTGCCTCTCATGCCCCTTTCCTGGAAGTTCTTGATGCTGCTATTTATAGCATGATTTCCGCAGATCACTTTAAAAAGGAATCAGTAATAACATTTGAGAAAACCCACACCTAGGCACATAGTCTATAGGCGTTTTATTTACAGTGGCACCACCCTCCTAAATGTTCTTAGTTTTCAAGATGGGTGTCTCCATTTCTCTAAATAGCAACCTTTCATTTCCATACTCAGATTCCCTAATTTCCTTAGTTTGTCATTGTGAGACAATGGAGGTTGTTACAGAACAGCTATAGCATTGCATGCTCCCTTTCTTCATCCTATCTGCTACATTTGGAACACTGGCTGCTAGACTTGTGTTTCTATTTTTGTTTCTCTGCTACTGGTATTGTTACTTCCTGTTGAGCACCACGGGTTCCTTATATCACACCTATTGGCTGTACAGTGGAGCATAGCACTGACTGATCTTTACCAAGGTTCTATTTTCAGGCAGCTATCCCAAAGGCAGCATCTTCTTCCAGAGCAGGAAGCACTCTTGCTTAATGCCTGTGATAAAAAAAAAAAAAAAAAGTTGGACTGGTAAGATGGCCCAGGTGGTAAAGGCATGTGCTACCAAGCTTGATAGCCTTCATAATCTGGGGTCAATTCCTAGGACTCACATGGTAAAAGGAGATAACTGATTTCTACAAATTTTTCTCTGACCACTCTGGATGCTTCATAGTACATGTACACTCAGAGAGATGCATGCAAAATAAATATTTTAAATGTTAGTCACCGAGTGTACTTCCCTGTACATGCAGTTTCTCATTAGATTTACTGTGCTGGTTAAATTTGTGGGACCAATTGTTACTAGAGTTCCTGAGCAGCTAGCTCATGTTCAGCACAAAAACATGAAGCCTTAAAGCTTGCCCTGCTCCAGAGACTTTGATAGATAATCTTACTGCCCAAGATCCCCAAAAGATCTTTCCTTGTTGTATCCCTGACTCACTTGGTCTTTTATAGAATCCTGCTAATATTCCCTTAACCTTCAATACTCTAGAGCTCCCCTGATTTGTGTTCTGCATGGATACTTTGTCTCAGAGTTAGCTGCATGCGAACCCAACCTCCAGTGTGTGACTATTACCCCTCACATATCTAAAATTGTAGTAGAGCTTTTGTCAGTTATTGCAGATTAGGTCAGGCATGTCCCTAATCATCTATATGGATACATGTAATGCTATATGCACACTTAGTCACTTAACACCTGAAACTATGTTATGTGTGCGCATAAGGTTTCTAGAACCTCACATGCACCACAATCCTCAGATGCCAGCCAAGAGTATGTTTTGTTTAGACCTCAACAGCCACTGTACATGTCTAGATCTACACCAAAGACTTTAGTTTAATATGTTTTAGGTTTACTCTATTTTATGTATAGAGTATTCTAACTATATTAATGTATGTGTGCCACATGTGTGCCTGGTCCTCAGATATAAGAAAAAGGCAAAAGATCCCTTGGAACTGGAGCTATGGATGTCTATGAGCCACCATGTGGGTCTACGAAGCAATCCCAGGTGCTTTGCAAGAACAACAAGTGATCTTAAACACTGATCCAGACACCATTGAGAAGACCATTTCCTAGTAGTGTCTTCTTGATATTCTTCTGTTGTGTATTTGGCATACTAGATCTCTGCATTTATATTTCAGTGTGTTCCAAACATGTATTAAGAGTGAAAATACCTAATATCTTACTCTAAACTGAAACTGCTTGTTCAATTTAAACACTACTCTACTTGAATGAGATTTCATTTTTATGTAAATATGAAAACATATAATATAATAAAGTCTCCAGGATATCATGGAAGCAAGTTTTAATTTATAATTCAAGTAATTAACTACCTAACATTTCTTTGTCTTATTTTTCTTGCCCAAAATGTTTTCTAAGAACTACTTAAAGATAGAGCAATGCAGAGGGTGGAGAGACATCTTATTTATAAAACTCATTTTTCATCAAATTTTGGGACCTGAGTTCCATCCCAGGTATCCAGTTTGTAGAAGATCATAATGGACTCTCACAAGTAGTCCTCAGACCTCTCTAGACACACCATGGTATGCTAAAATGCCCTCCACACTCACAAATAAATAAATGTAAAAAATAAATAAATAAAAGGAATGGACATTTAAATATTTGGGAGAACTTCAAATATTGATTCAAAGCAATGATGGAAATAATAATGCAAAAAGCTAAACTTAAGGTTTTTGTGAAAACTAGTAGCTGGTGTTCAGCTCTCTCAGTGCTTTGACAGATACGGCATTCAAATACCTTTATATGGTAACCCAGAGACTTTAATTTCACTAGCAGCAACAATGTAAAAATTGGAGTTGACTTAGCTTTGTTGGAGAAATAACTTCTATATATTAGTTCTTTAGATTATCTCTGAACTTTTCTTTGTGTGTCTATCTGCCATTCACTGGCATATCCCATGGTGTCCATAGCCTGTCCCTGGGTGTATTGGGGTACTTAACCTTCCTTAGGGTATCTCTGCTTTTCTCCCATAAGTGACTTTATGCACTAAAACAGAGAATCCATAAACATCATTTACTCTGAATTTGGGAATCTTAAAATGCTCTGGCTACAATTCCCTACTACATCCCAATTAAGATTCCTTTGGGGAATTTAATCATAGGCAATCAGTGTTGATGTAGTGATAAAAAGAGTTCCACACATCCAGTATTCACATAATCATTGGCACAAAGTCAATCTTCAGCAATACTCTCATAGCGATGGTAGTCATGTTTATGTGAATACAGAACACATACATTTTTCATATTGCTAATTATTTACTAAACATATCTTTGTCATTTTCATTTCAAAGTTAATACTCCGAAACCTTTGAGAAAATCCAAAGTTTTCAAATATCGAACTACCTTAACTTTATGCCAAGGCACAGTCATTTGAAGAAGCCTACAAGTGAAAACTTAGAACATTGTAATAATATCCTACTGAATATGGCATTCTTACAATGAAGGAGCTTGAAATTTACAAGATATACAAATAAGGTTGTTAGAAATTTTCTTACCTTCAATGCAGAGGTGAACGCAGAGGGGGAGAGAAGAAAATGATACTAAACTGTTGAGAAAAGGAAAAGAATGTTCGAAACAGGCATTGGAGTATATGTATAATATCAAGGAAAGAGATTTGAAGAAGGCTATTCATGCAAAATATAATATGTAATGTGTACATATATGCCTGTGAAAACTCAGATATTAGAAAGTAAAAGAACATTAGGTTGCCTATTCAAATTTGAATGCAGAAATACTTAAAGAAAAAAACATCAGTTACAATGTTAATTAAATCCTTACTTAAATGATATATACACATAATGAAACCAATTTGACCAATGTTTATTATCATTTTTATCCAATTATAAAGCTAAACAGAAGTCATAGGTTAGTAAAGGATATAATATCTCAAGGGCTCCTACTTGGTTCTGATACATTAATGCAGTCTGCAACACAGTCATTATAGACAATGTGTGCACAGAAGAATGGGAAAGAATCTCCATTAGCTTCATCTTTGAAGGAGTTACTACCCCTCCATGGTTCTTCCTGTGGAGCATAAACAATGCCACATACATCACTACCACAAGAGGGTAAAGAGAGACCATCTTGTAATCATGTCTTAGAACAGATGCAAAACACAGACAGACCATGAAAATGACCCAACAGGATACTCATCGTTCACATCAATGACCATTGCCAAACCAGCTCACTTGGCTCCTCATTCTCTTCCACACATATCATAAATTAAATTTATTATGGTACTAGATTATAGAAATATCCATATTCTCCACAACAAAACATCCTTAAGCTCTAATAGACTTTCCTTAAAGTCTGAAGAAAGAACCATTCATATCTCAGTCCTTCATTACCAGCTTCCCACATGGTTGCACTTTTAAATAAGTTAGGCTGAACAATCAGGCAGAATACATAATTCCAGAAAGCATAACCAGGTAACAACTCAAAATAAGATGCAAAACCTAGTGTTAAAACAGTTAATCATTTAATCAAATTACTCATGAAAACATTGTGTTATCAAAAATCCAGTATGTATTTCCACATCTATTTTAAATTCTACTTTTTCCCATAAGTGATTTCAGCATCCAGACTATAAAATGGTCCTTTTATACTAGAGTCATTTGTGTTCAGTCAAGAGATATATGTCAGTATTTTATAGAAGATATGTTGTAGGTGATATTTTATAAGACAGAAAACCTACTTGTATCTCAATATGAAAGAGAAATGTAATCATAAATTCTTTCATTTAGTAATACCAGAGAAAACCCAGAATTTTGAAACATGCTTGACTGGGGCAGGTCATTGGTTTACTCTTTGTCTCCAGACTCTTACAAGTAAAAAAAAAAAAAAAAGCAAATGAATCATTTTTAAGATTTGATGCTGTTCCAATAACAAACTTGCAATAACTTACATTTGACCTTGGAACAAAATGACCTAGAGTTCTTTAGTTGGAATTTTTCTCACGTGTCATTCAGATAAGAAATTAGCTTTTGCAGTTGCTTTAATATTCTTTGGAATACAAATCCAATATTCAAACCTGTTACTATACAAAAGATAATATAAAATTCAAGCCATGAAATTGTGATATTTTTATTGGAGATTTAAAAAGTTAAATCTTGGTAACAATTTACAATACTTATAGAATGTATAAGGCTTGTAGGAAAAGACAGGACTGACCGGTGGTCTACTGAGTGCACAGAGGCTGAGCATCAGAAAATATTAAGAACATGATTAAATGTTAAAGTACAGGAACCTGAGGATACATCACCAACCCTCAAATATCCATTTATTGGAGCGAGCAGAAGGAAAAAGGGGAAATCTATTTGCCTGAATCAGTGCTTGACTAAGAAACAATGTTGTATTACAAACAAGGAATGGACTGGTAATTACAGAAGTTTAAGTGTCAGAGTATCATAGTAAACAAAGATATGTCTGCATCTCAGAGTTCTAGTACTGGGTACTGAAAACAAAGAAAAGGGTTCTAAGAAAATAGCATTTCATTAAAGGTGGTCAGCATGACAGCTATGCTAAAACAGAAGTATAGTGACTCCAGACGTATCATAGGTACCTTGACCTTGAGTCAGTATTCATTTGAAAGTCTTAAAAGCTAGAACAAAATCTACATAAGTGCATCCCAAATATAAAGGTGGTCCTGTCCATGAGAATGAGGGGAATGGAGGCAAAAGCAAGCATATCTATAAAATAGTTAGCAATTTATATTTGAACTTAAATAATTTTGACATAAAATAAAAATATTCTACAAGTGTAAACAGCAAAAAATAATCTGCATAGCTCAAAGTTATTAGATTTTGCTCACATGTCTCTTAATTAAGATAACCAGAACATTTACCTGGATTCATTTCAAAGTATGTTTTTATGTTATTAAATAGTCCAGATTTTCTCTGCCTCTTGTCTTCTAACAGCAGTGACATAAATTTGGGGAGGACTAATTAGTAAAGGCATCAACATATATCTCAGAAGAATAACCTTACCACTTCATTTTCTCAGCCATATGGCTGAGAGATCACACTAGGCATGACCTTTCCAGCAGTGAGGTCAGAATTTCATTTATAAATAGATAATTGGAAATTCATCCTTCTGAGCTTCTATGGTGCTGAAGAACTAAATTTTTCAGAGGGAGCTATTTAAAGACCAAAAGAAGAACTCTCTTGATTGAAAACTAAGCCTGGAGAATTCTGAAATAAAGTAGAAATTACATGAAATTATGTGTTTGTGTGTGAGCTTCTTTCTACTTCTTCAAGTATAAAACCGAACTGTAGAAGAACCAATTCAAATGTACAAAGACAAGGTGTCACAATTGAATCAAATCACCCACAAAGGTTTTGAAATATTACAAATATTTTCCTTTATTTTGGAGGTTCCAAAAAAATTAACTGTTTCCCTGCACCTGCTGTCAGTCCTTGCTTGAGGACTATGTCAAGATACTGATTTTACATATCTCACTCTAAATAATTAGAATTAATTACACTAGGATAGGATTTAGCTCTCTATTTTTCTATGATGTTCAGCCAAGGTTGAAAACTCATCTGAGTAATGGGTGTGATAGAACTGAGATCTTGCCGAAGAAAGGACTTCTTGCCCAGCTTTGAGAATGGAGAGCAGCAGGCAGCCCTGTGCTGTGAGTTCCCCTAGTACCCCTAACCTGATAACACTCACTTTAACCAAAATCACACCCTTCCCAAGCTAATCCAGTGACTGGGTGAGGGCATAAAGTCTACCTGGATCCTCTAGAGCTTCATCTAGTTGACCAAGAGTTTTTCAAATTACTTATCAAAGTTTGACTTGTTACCCCAACATTCACATGTGTTATCTCTATGAATAGAATTCCTAAGTTCCTGCTGGGCTTCTGCTTTAGAGGAACATCTATGGCAACAGGCTTACATGTATATGGGGGTCTTTATATGCCTGTCCCTCATCTTTTTTTTTCCTTTTTTGGTTAAACAAATGACTTGTTACTTTGGTATTCATATTCTGGAAACTTGTTTCAGTTGTTACGTCAATGTATCGATACATATGCATGTTTCATACACACACACACACACACACACACACACACACACACACACATATATACATCTTCACAGGGACTAAAAACTAAGGATCTGCAAATAAATGAAAATGTGCTTTTCCTGGTTTTTGTAGTTATTCCTTGCATAGTACAGGAATCAATGTTTTCTACACACAACAGGGTTGTTGTGCATGTGAATTCACAGTTGTCCTCCATTAGCTCTATATAGACAAAATTCCAGCATTGAGAAATGGGCATAAAGTCTTTTTGTTTGGTTGGTTGATTTTTAGTTGGATTTTTAAATTTATATTTCAAATGATATCCCCTTTCCTGGTCTCCCTGCCTCTCAGAAACACCCTATCACATTCTCCTTCCCCCTGTTTCTATAAGGGTGTTCTCTCTACCCACGCACCAACCCATCACCCATCCACCCACTCTGACCTCTCCAACTTCAATTCCTCTATCCTGGGGCATCTATCAAGCCTTCATAGGACCAAGAACCTCTCCTTCCATTGATGCATGACAAGGCTATCCTCTGCTACATATGCAGCTAGAGCCATGTGTACTCCTTTGTTGATGGCTTAGTCTCTGTGAGTTCTGGGGGGTCTGACCCTAGAAATGCAACTATTGACAGTTGATAGCTACTAGGGAGAGAAACAGAGAAACAAGGAGTAATTAACACATCCACAAATATTCAGGCAATAAAACTCTACTTGATGGGTTTTAGGAATATGATGAAGAAAGGAATTTAAATTGGTAGAGAAAGAAAAATGGATCTGGAAGGAGTTCAGGGAGGAATAAACATATCAGATATATTGCAGGAAATTCTCAAAGAACTAATAAAAATGAGAAAAAATAATGTTACTATGTTTGATAATAGAACAATACATACATACATACATATATACATATATACATACATACATACATACTAGATAAACTGAATGTCCCTCTCTTAAGATGTTATTGTCATAGTGATAACGAACATGGGCAGACATGTGGAATATAGTCTCTCATAGCCAAGCACAATTGAGTTAATATTATACAAAATGTATATATGTAATGTATTTCTCCAAGCTGCCTACAACTGTAAAGTTTTAAAAGAGTTAAGCTTTCAATGCTTAGAATAATTTTGCTCTTTCAGGGTTATTTGCAAATATTTCTCTAGTCATATTAGGTACTCTTTGAATGGAGGTCACTGCATTGCTATGTATCCATAATGCACAGGAAAGCATGCACAACTAAGGACAAACTGGCCTAAAAGGACAGCAGTACCCTAGTTCAGTAAACTTGGGCTGCAATATGGGACATATACACAGTGAGCATATCTGAGCAGGGAAGTGAGAGGGATTCAACTGTTCAACCATTTTCTCAATATGTAAAAAATGTATTCTGCATACTTGTTCCAATTAACTAATTCTAATTATATACACTTTTTTAAATGGTAGGACAAAGACATCCATTAAATAAAACCTAAAGACAGCTCTTTTTTGATATAAAAGATTAGATTTAAGGGAGAAAGACCTATATCCTAAGAAGAATTCAAGCAAAATTAGAAGGCCATAAGACAAATGCATCGTGTCCACTGAAGCTAGCTCTACTGATTACTGATTGAAGACAATTGAACAGTCATAACTGGCTTGAGGAACTTAAGAGCTAGCATACATGTTTAGATGGAAATAAATGGTTCCAGGTTCCTCTTTGTAAAGCAAAGAAGAAACCCTGCATGCTATTGTGAGTGTGGAACCTGTTACACAAGCCAAAGCTTTAAAATATGTTCAGTTCATTCAAAGCATTCTAGAGTCAAACATACTATCTACATCTGTTCATTTAAAATTCTTTCTTTATTTAGTCATTAAAAATATATTAAAACACATATATGCACTCCCACATCAAATCCTAAACAAATGGTTCCAAGAGGAGTGGGTTCTATCATCCATAGAAAATTTATGATTCCATTCTGAGACCCAATGTAACACAAGATTAGAAGAGCTATGTATAAAGAGCTGAATTCAAGTTTTCAATGCACTAGTGAATAAACTTGAGTACTTTATATTATCTAGGTAAATATTAGTGTTCGTCTTTTAAATTGCAATTGTCTATTTGAACTTGTCTAAATTTTAAAAGACAGTATTAAATAATACTATTTCAACAAATTACAGGTGATCCACTATTAGAGATAGAAAGAGAGATGGGGGTTAAGAGCAGTTACTGTTTTTACAGAGGATCTGAGTTCAGTTCCCTGTACCTTTGTGAGACAGCTCGCAACCACCTACAACTCCAGGTCCAGGAGATCCAATTTCTCTGGCCTCCACAGGTTCTTATACCCAAATGCCTTTATCTGAAAACAGATACTGACCTACACAAATAAATATAAATTTAAAAACTTAAATCTACCAAAACATCCAAAAACAAATAAACAAAAACTATTATGAGGAACTACAAATACATGGGTTAGAACAACCCAAACTCATTAACTACAAATTTGCCCCTTACCTTCGCATATTCTTGTCAATCCTATTCTAATTCTGCTTTCATAATTTACACATTTTATGCAAACAATTAAATTATTTAAAGTTGACAACTTAGTACTCTACAATTTGGGCAGTTGTTTGTTTTGTCACCATAAAGGAATGAATGATGTTGGTTATTATTTGATGTAAGAAAAAAGCTAGCAAAAATCCTAAATCATTTAGCAAATATCTCTCCGAGATATGATAATATAGTTTTGGTTAGAATATAAAAAAATACTATAATTTATTATATTTTATTTAAAAATTGGTCTAATAAAATCTTAAAATTTTCATGGTCCTATATTTTTATAGGTCCTATGAAATATAGGTCCTATATTTTCACAGTCCAAATCATAAAATTTGGAGATCTATTAATTGGATAATTCATTTAGAAGCCTATGTTAAGAAGTTTTATGTTTTGAAAAACTGATTATCTACTGACAAATCTGATCACTGAGCTAAGTGAATTAAGCCATTGGTCAATTTATGATCTCATAGCATCATGGGAGGTGATGGAAATTTTCAAATGGTAAGGCTAGAAGTAGATACCTATAAAGTTAACTCCTTGGGTTCTACATTTTGTCCTTCTCTGTGTTTCTTGGATGCCATCACATAGACAGCTCTTATCCATCAGTGCCCTTCAGGTATGATGCTTGGGCCTCATCACATGCTCAGAAACTATGGAGTCAGTCAGTCATGGACTGAAAACTTTGAGACTGGACCAAAGTAACTCCTTTCTCTCTTGAGTAATGTTATTGGATGTTTTGTTCCAATGACATACATCAGAGTACTATAGTCTGTAATTTTATTTTCCTCATTTTCTACTTTTCTACTCATGTTTCACTGTCTAACTCTATCCTGAGCACTCTGAAATACCTTCCCTTTACTTCTAAATTGCAGCTATATAAGAACAGAACATGTTTATGCTACATAACAAAATACATAGTCAAAACACCTTAAACTAATAGAGAAATCAAACATATGAATATATTATTTTCAAAGAAATTTGACTTTAAAAACTTAGATTATCTTCACTGAAACATATAAAAAGGTTTCCTTATGGACATACTTGGGTTAAAGCAGCAGACAGCCTTATAAAGCAGCATGTCTCTGTATGATTTTTAAAAGTGCTTCTATTATGGACCTTGTCGGGATAATTTTAGAACATGATGGAAAGATGTTCAAGGGAAAACTCTTCTCACTGTGCTCTCACTGAGAGGACAAAGATGCTACTAAGAGAAAAGTTCTAAAGTAGCAAAGCACAAAGTCAAATCTTCTGTGAATAAAAATAATTATTTCTTCAAGAGACTTGAAGAAACTTAAGATGTGTAGATGGGTTATGACCTCCACTATTATTCATGACTCCATTTGAAATCATGACTCTCACTGAAATTAAATTTTTGATGCCTACAAAGACACACACACACACACACACACACACACACACATGTGTGTGTGTGTCTGTGTGCATGATAATTATGTGCAATTCCATGTTTCAACAACAAATATGTGAGTCCATATTCTCTCACAAAGATGTGAGTCCATATTCTCTTCTATCTATGATAATAGATACATCCATAGGTATAAAATCTATATGGAAAAATATGTTTAAAAGGGTAAATTTTGAGAATGGGATTATTCCAATGCAAAAATTAAAGCACAAGCTCACAAAAATTATTGGAAACTTGATCTATTTTCCTATCTCAAAGTTATATTATGCTTTTTATTTAGTATAATACTTCAAATATCCAGTTTTCCAGTGAAAATTTCTTCAGTATTTTCAAGATATTGTGTTTATGCACATAATATTTACTTTTCACTTGATTATTTCTAACATCAGAATATTTCTAATTATTTACTTGGAAATTCATGTTATACTAAATTCTTCATACTTATACCTCTTTTTTGTATCATGTTTATTTCAATAATAAGATTGTCTAAAAGCCTAATAAATGAATCAATGCTCACAAATATCTTCAATATTTCAATATGTATTAGCTGACTATTTAGAAAAGGTAATTGAAACTTATTTACATTCTAGGTGTAATGTGAAAATGTTACTGTGTTGCATATGGTATTACTATACTATAAAATGTGTGGTACAATTTAGTTATAGAATACAAAGACTGTAAGTTATATCTGAGCTAAAACCTCCCTTCCTGCTGACTAGCTTTCTTATTGCTGAAAGGAGCTATGTAGACGGCTTTGGGAAAATAGACACCTCTGTTCTTACTCAGTTATCAGACCAAATGCTCCTATTGATGTAATAGTGTAATGGCTGTTATAAAGGCAACCAACTAGATTCTGGTCTGCTTTGAAGCCTGATTCATTGAAGGAATGAAATATTCTAGATACTATAAATCTAGTCAAGAGCCCATTCTAGAAAAAAAATCATATGCCCTAAATAGAAATCTACTAGTGATGTTTTGATGTAAATGGATTTACAGACAGACTGCCTCCTAAATTATACAAACAGATTTGTGTATCTTATAGTTTTGGTCAGAGCAGCTTCTTTTACAGTGAGTAATTATTAAAGCAGAAGCAGATTGCAGATAAAAATTGTGGGAACAAGTGACTATTGTATTCAGCCCTAAATAGGACATTTATAGTACCCTTTGAAAGGTAATGGAAAATTAAAGAAGAGGAGTGAAGAAAAAAATAAAAACAAAAACGGGAGAGAACTGATATGAACTATTATGAACTATTAAGAACTATTATGTGTCTTTTAGATACAGCATAGTTGTATCCACAAACTCACAGCCATAATGGTTCCATAGTAAAGATTTGTTCAATGTAGGTGTCATCAGCATTCATCATGGATGAGAGAGGAACTTGTGGTGTCCCATATCTTCCTGAATGGCTATCTCAGTTAATTGTTGATGAGGAAGGAAAGGCATAGATCTCAACTAAACAGCCATTGCACATTTCCTGTGTTCAAGAAAATAACCCAGTCACCCTTGAATCTGAAGGAAATTTTGATTGAACAAATTGGGTCATTAAAAACTGTGATAGTTTGATATATATAATAATCTTCAAGGTTTGGGTAATTTTGATAATACTTTTATCAGAGAATGTAGGGAACACATTCTATTTTCTCACAGAATGGAAGAAGTAGTACANCACATTTCCTGTGTTCAAGAAAATAACCCAGTCACCCTTGAATCTGAAGGAAATTTTGATTGAACAAATTGGGTCATTAAAAACTGTGATAGTTTGATATATATAATAATCTTCAAGGTTTGGGTAATTTTGATAATACTTTTATCAGAGAATGTAGGGAACACATTCTATTTTCTCACAGAATGGAAGAAGTAGTACACCTTCCTCAACATCTTTCACTTGTTTCTGTTGTTATTTTTTCACCCTAAATAAAGAAGTCATATAGTTACATATTTCAAGACAGGAGAAAGCATAGACAGAAAACAAAGTATGACAGGAATCCATGATATAAAAGTACAGTTGCCTAGTTTTATGAACTACTTGAATTATCTGAGATAGGAAAAATAGTCTAAATATCATTACAACTTCCTAGTAGGTGATGGTGCTAATTTATGAAGTGGAAAATGAGTGACCAGGCCTTAATTTGCTTAAAACAATCTTTGAAAGATTTATTTATATTTTCTGTACTGTGAATTTTAACATTTTCTTAACTTCTCAAGTTCTATATAGAGAAATTTAAGATATTGTATACAAGTTTTTGATCAGCAACATATTCAATTACATGTATGAAACTACCATAGCTTAAATAAGAACAATTAATATTTCTTGGTAACAGGAGTTCTATATCTATACAGATGTTGAAATTTGTTCATTTCTGAACCAGGGGTTGAAAACTATGTCGCGTTAACCAAATACATTTTGTCATGCATTTTGCAAAGTATCCATGTAACAGAAAAGGCTGAGGAAGAAGATGGTATCATTCTTCTTGTCTGAGGAAGAATGAAGTGTCAATCCTGGTGTCAACCTTTGACTGACTACTAATAAGGAAACACTTCTTCCTTCATGCTAGAATGAGAAAAAAAGAAGAAGAGTGACTTTTATCACAGATCTGCAATCAGAAAGCCACTTTTCTCAGCAGTGCCACAGGAAACTGCAGAATCAGCAAAAAATCCAGATACCTATGCTTCTCCTAATCATTATGTCATCAGGAGAGACCTAAGAGAACTGAATCATTTCTTCCATTTCCAGTAAAGGCTACAGTTGTCACTTCATTACTGTTATAGACCAACTAGGGAACCTGGACATCTATACTCATACATCAATATCCTCCAAATAATAGCCCACACCTGCCTAGACTTGGTGCCAGAACAGAGTCAATCAGCACACAATCTGCAAAATGACCAATAGTTACAAAATTTCATCCTCAAAACAAAGACCCACAAGAACATCACAATCTGAATGAGGCAGTCAATGAGCAAATATTCACAGCAAGATGAATTAGTTTGTGAATTACCTAATATTCTGTTTGTGTTGTTTTGGCAGCTACATTAAAAATGCTTCAATGATCATTTTAAACTATAGATTTCACAAGTGAGCATACAGGAGGTCTTAAAGTGAAAATAAAATTTAAAAAGTGTTAGGAGGAACCAATTGGAAACCAGAAGTGAAATGGACAGTGTGTGAGCTCTGATGTGAGGGACTAAACAATAAAATGGAGGCAAACAGGAAAGAATTTGTCAACTGAGTGTAAAAGAAAAAAGAAACAAAGAATAATCCAAACACAGCAACACAGAAAATTTGTTCAGGGAAAATTTAAAACACATGTTTTGGAGTCTACCAAATAATCTGATATTTGTACTATTTGGTTCTCAGGAAAGGAGGATGAAGATAAAATTTTAAAAATTCAAGTAAACAGTGACTACATTTTTTTTTCAAGTTTGGCAAAACAGTAACAATGTAAGCTTGTAAATGTAAGGTTCTGACTTTATCTTCAACACGATAAAACAATAATTACAGATCAACAGAAGTCCCATACCTATAGAAGACCAAAAAAAAAAAAAAATACTGTTAGAGTAACTAGAAAAATTAGGAAGAAAAACAATCCACAAAACCAAAGGTTAAAACAAAAAGCAAAACTTCTACACGTTTCTTGCCAAAAACTATACAGAGTAGAAAAAAATGAAAATGTATTTTCAGCAACTGAGTCAATCAATATTCTGTCAACCCATGATTTTATTGTCAGCAAAACAGTGTTTAAAGTAAAACCAAAATAAACATACTTACAGAAAAAAGTAAAAGAAGTTTTGACTGGTAGTTCTACCCCAAAAGAATAGCTAAAGAAGTCCTTTAATAATGAACAAATCTTAAAAGAGAAAAACTTGGAATATGAGAAAAATATTCTACTTTCCTTTGTATTACTGTTATAAACATCATAACCAAAAGCATCTTTGGAGAGGAAAAACTTTATTTCATCTTAGAGTTGTAACTATCATTGAAAGAAGGCAAGGCAGGAACTCGGGGCAGTTTGATGTAGGCAGTAGCAGTAAGGAAGAACTGAAGAAGGGAACACAGATGAGTGGTAATTACTGCCTTGCTTCCCCTGACTTGCTCAGCTACTTTTCTTATACAGTCCAGAAGTATGTCTAGGTATGGTACTACCAAGAGTGAGCTAGTCCCTTCTACATTGATTGGCAAATAAGAAATGCTTCCACAGACCAAGCTGATGAAATAATAATTCAATTGTCTTCCTCTCTTTCCTGGTGACTCAAGTTTGGATCAAGTAAAAAATAAAATAATCACAACAACAAAAACACAAACAAAACAAAACAAAACAAATAAATGATTAAATGAGATGTATTTTCTTTGACCCTTTGAATTTTCTAACTTATACTCGACATTCCAATAGACTATGGTAAGTTCTGCATATATAGCAACCCTCAGAAACCACAAAAAGACACAAAATGCCCAGTAAAATACAAAAATATCAAAAATAAATTCTAAATATATTTTAAACTTCCTTCAGGAAGGGAAAAAGAACATAGGGGAGAAAAGGAGAAAAAATAACAAATTGCAAACTTAAGAATCAAATTATCAACATCAATATCTATAAGTAATTATTCTCATAAAATATATGGTTTTAGAATAGTAAGCTTAAGAAAAGATCTATGTTCTATCTACTAGAAATTCACTTCAAATATATTTATAAAACTAGTTAGATTGAGAAAAAAAAGTATGAAAAAAACCCTGTAGTATGCAACTGTGAATCAAAAGGAATATAAGGAAATCCAAGGATAACTGTGTAAATATAAGAAACAGTAAAAACCAGAGGAAAAAACAAATCTTACAAGTAAACAGATATTATAAAGTAATTTTTAAATGCAGAATGCAGAGAAAACATAGCAACCCTAAAATATATGTGTAGGAAACAATGATATTCAAAGTACGTGAAACTCAGTATTTTAAATTTTTATTTAAAAATTTTAAAATTTGATATTTTTTCTCCCTAACAACCCTTCTCAGAATCTCCCTGCCTCCATACCTCCCCAAATTCATCTTCATTCTGTTTCTAGCAGAATAATTTAAAGTCAATACCAACCTAGAAAATAAAATGAACAATGAGACAAAAAAACACTGAAACCAACAAAACACACACAAAACAAACACCACTGAATTTGTGTTGTCAACTACTTCTATGGAGCCTTCCTTTCAATGTACTTGACATGCCCAGTTGATACCCTACCAGGTTTCAACTGGAAGCATCTTAGTGGTGGGAATCTCTACACAGGTCCACTTCTCAGTGCTGGGATTTTGTCTTGTTTGAGCCTGTGCATGACTTGTGCTTGTGGTCACGATCTCTGTACTACAGTCTTAAATGGATTAAATTAGGTCTTTGTTTTTATTTGGTAGGTGATGCCATCTGTATGCTAAACTTTATGGTCTAAATGAGACTTGCATTACGGAGTCAGTTGCTCTTTGGTCTTGGGGTCTGTTACATTACTACAAACACACTTGCTCATCCATTTTTATTGCTGCTTATTCTATAATAGCAAGAAATTGGAAAAACCTTACATGTCTATCATCTGATGGATGAATTTTTGAAAATATAGTCCACTTACACAATGGAATATTATTCAGCTATTAAGAACAAGAAAATGATGAAATTTGCAGGTAAATGAAGAGAGTTAGCAATGTTCTCTCTACCTAAGCTAGGTAACCCAGACACCAAAATGCAAATTTACTTTTGTTGTTAGCTATTGGGTGATTTTAGTGTCTGGGTAATAGTGACTTCATACAAAGGATTAGGCACTTCTTCTTTATAGGTGTCGTTACATATTGAATCCATCTGTTCCTGTACTTTCTTTTCCTTCTCTTTTTCTTTTGCTAGGAGACTGTTTTTATTACTGCTTCATTTTCACTAAGGGCTGTTGCTCTGTTTAAATTGTTTAAATTATTTAATTACACATTGCTTTAATATTAGTAGGATATATCTGTTTTATATGTGTGTATATGTGTGTATGCATATATAATGGAAAACACAAAAGAAATGAATGAGTTACTCTATATACTATATTTTTATATAAACATATTATATGTGTATATATATATATATATATATATGATATTTTTAAGTATGTCCATGCTATTTTCTCAATTTCTTTAATATTTATTGTAATGCCTCACTTTTTATATCTAATTTTATTACATCTAAATTGGTTATTTGGACCTTTTACATTTGTTTTTTAATAATTTGGTAAGAAGATTTTCATTTATTCTTTTGAAGAATCAACTTGTAATTTCACTGATTATTATTGTATTTTTAATTTCTTTTTCATTGATTTCATCCTTGAGTTTATTTCTTCTCATCTATTCTTTTGTCAGTATTATTTCTTTTCCTTCTTATGTGTTACTGTGTTATTAAATGATTAATATGAGATTTCTCCAGTTTTCAGCATAGGCACTTTGTTCTATAAACTTGCCTCTAACAACTGCCTTCATTTGATTCCATAGGGCTGGTTATGTTGTGTTTTCATTTGTAAAAAAAACAAAAATAAAAAACACTAAATCACGTGTAAAGACACAGACCCTTTAGAATAACATCTGACTTTTAATGGATACTCTGAAAATCAGAGGAGCCAGGATGGATGCTATACAAGCAATGAAAGACCAGAGATGTCCGTCCAGACTTCTATGCATAGTAAAATTATTAACTGTAATATATGAATAAAAATAATTCTATAATTAAAGCTAAATTAAGCAATTTCTATCCATCAATCCAGCTCTACATATGGTACTAATAGAAAAACTTCAGTCTGGTGACAAAGTTAAGTACACCAAGAGTACACAAGGAATAATTTCATAACAGTAATTCAAAAGAGGGAAGGGAGTCTCCACACCATAACAAAATAAGAAGAATTAATGAGCTCTGCTTATTAATAACTCACAATATCAATGGTCTCTATTCCTCAGTAAGACTCCATAGAAAAACAGACCTAATTATAAAACAGAATCCATATCTCTGCTGCAACCAAGAAATATACCTCACTATCACGGATAAACACCACCCCAGGGTAAAAGTTTAAAAAATGCATCCTAAGCAAATGAGGCCAACAAACAAGAAGATAGCTATTGAGATACCTAATAAAGCAAACCTCTAGCAAACACTAATCAGTCGAGAGGGAAGTTCACTACGTACTTATTAAATAAAAAACCCTCTACAAGTGGGTATTAGTATTTTTAATTTTTATTATCTTAAAATGAAGGATTACAAATCATGCAACCTGAATTATTCTATGCCTTCATTTTAAACAAACACTACTTAATGTTAAGAGCAAAAATTCTGTATATGGATAAATGAAGCAAAGGTTTGATGTACTTTTTTTTTACTAGTTAGAAATTTGTGTCCTTATAATAGACAAGTGATATCTGAAATCAATATTTTGCTCATATGCATGAGATTAATATATTTTAAATAAAGAATTTGATTATAAATTACATAAAATTGTCAGTTTTATCTATCTGAATGGAGACCACATTAGGTTCACATTAGTGGACCTAGAATTATATGCTTACAATAGACATAGTACATACAATTAAATTCAGTCAAATGCATGTACCGTGTTTGTGTGGCTACTTCATATCAATACTTCATAAAATTCCATTAAGTTAAATTAAGCCACATAAAAATAATACTGCTTAATATTTAATTCAATCTGACAGTAAGCAATTTTAAATGATCTATAAAGATAAATAGTAGGTGTCAGGCTTCCAGCATGTATATGCTAATTTGTGCAATTTTTACATGGGAAATTCTCAAGGGAGTCCCAATAGTAATACATAGGCTAATTTGGTTAGCAAGCCATATATTAAAAATATAGAAACTAAATAATTTCTCTGGAAATTCTAGTTCATAAATGTTGTTATAAAAAATCATGCAATATCAGGTGTCAATTGATAATAACTTAATTAGTGAGAACATCTCAACCTTCATAGTTTGAGGAAAGGCATGCTTGTTAGACAATCTTAAAATAGAACTCTTAGCCCAGGTCCTTTGTGCTAATAAGAGATGTCACTAATGCCAAATTAGAGATATTACAAATCAAAGTGGAAGCCTCAGAATATGCAATTATGTCTACTGTCTATTTGAAATCTAGTTAAAATGTAAGTTGGTACAGAGATTAATGAGTTTATAGCAACACTGAAAATGAGTGGAGCCTCTCAAAAGCATAATTTTGTCAACTTAGGAGAAAGGAAACTATGAAACTATTGGCAAAGCAAATCAGAGAGCCCAGAAAACCATCATTCAAGGAAGTTACCTTTAATTTTCTGACTTTCATCATTTCTATGTGTGAGAAGATACCTTGATCCCTTTACTCATTATACAAGCAAAGCACCCCGGTCTTTATTTCCTTTTCCATATGATGAAACCCGAGTTAGGGCAACATGCAGGATCCAGGAGAGGTCATGTCTTATTTAAGGATATGTTCTCATGGGGCAGTAATGAAAAATCAAGAATAGTAGAAGAGGAAAAATCTAAGATTAATCTAGCATAACTAAATTTGACTAGTTTCTCAGTATGGTTAAAAAAACAAGGATCAGAAATGTCTTGAAGAAACACTCACCTATTAACTCTCATTGCATCTCCAGCTGCATATTTCAGTCAGGTAGTCTCCTACAACTTACTAGAGATGTCCTAAGGATAGGAGCACATACTTCTTAGAACAATATAATAGCAAGGTGATTGGTGCCTTGAAAAAAGTTTGCAAGTGGGGAACTAAATGGAAAATCTGGATGAAAAAGCTGACTTTCAGATAAACCTTCCTTTCTCCATTTGTGTACAGGGCTTTCCATTTACATTTCTTCCCAGAGCCTTTGTTTTGAAAGCACTGATCACTGCTTTTATTCCTAAGCCAATGAACCCAAGTTTTGCAGTAACTTTATAATATAATTTAATACCTCCTAGGTATCTGGTAGGCAACTCATAACCACTCCTTTAAATGTGTAATACATTTTCCTGCTACAGCCTATATATCCCAATGAACTTCAGAATTATTTTGTTATAGATTGAAAACTATGTTCAGAGTTAAAATGGAATTATTTTAAACAAATAGGTTAATTTTAAGAGATCTGAAAAGGGTGTAGTACTTCATATCCATAAAGATAGTAATCATTTGTACTTATTCTACCCACTTTCCACATCTTTCAGTTGGGTTTGTAAGTTTTTATGTAGAAGAATTGCACATTTTCTCTCAATTTACACTTCTTATGATAGTTAATATTGATTGCAAACTTAACTGAATTGATGCATAGGTCATTGATAAAGCACAACTCTGGATGAGCCTACAAGAGTGTTTATAAGCCTAGATTATGAAGACTTGTGTATAATCTACAGTTTAATCCATTTATGGATGGTACACTAAATAAAGTATAGAGAAAGTAGTTCAATAGAAGTATGTCTTCTCCTGACATGTCTTACCTGGCTCTTTCCTTTCTTGACTTTGGTTTCTAGTGATGGTGAATTGAATTGCTCTGCCTCACCATACTTTTCTGTCACAAAAGACAAAAATTTCTAAAACCAAGAACAAGATAAGCACTGCATGCTCTAAGCTGCTGCCATCTGGTGTTTCAACATATAGTGAAATGGCTCTCCAGCACAATTAGAGATTTCACAAATGTTAGTAGATGTTTTATCATACCTTACAACTGGAATTGTCACATAGTGAAGATGTGTCTCATTTTGTATAGAGATTTTCTCCATAGTTATTAAATAAACAGAAGCATTTCCACTTTACTTTTACTTTATTTATATGCTTTATTATTTTTGCTTTTAATGATCAGCTTTCATCGTTTTCATATCTTTAATTATATCACTTAGATATTTAGATATGTAGCCATAATCTATAACTTATTTATACTGAAATCCATCTTAATTTCCAATAGTCTGATCAAAACATTTCACAAAAGATGAAAGCACTCTTAGATTTAAAGAGTTTTTCTTGAAGTACACTCAAAAAATGTTTAAATATTATGAAATTCTCTTTAAGGCCAATATGTAAAGGTTGGTCCAGAGATGGTTGTCTGATAAGAGATTCTCTGTTTCCATATAATACAGTTCATTAAGGGAAGTACCAGCAATTCTGAGATGAAAGGTAGGCTTATAAATAGAGTTTGAGTTTGAGGTTTGTCATTTCTTAATATAGAAAAAAACAGCATTGGAATGAGTCAAACAAATATAGTTGTTGCCTAATAATCTGGTCTTTTAAGACCCTGAATGGAATGGATAAGTGGAGAATGAAGTAGAAGTTTTTGGTTGTATCATGTAATACAGACTCCTGTGGTGTTTTACTGAGGCAAGATCTATGGGAGGACACGAGATGTTTGAAGAGAGTACAATTAGGACTCCTGGAACATTGACAGAGCACTCGCATAGCTAACCTTGCAATGCTTCATTTGGGCTTCAGTCTTTCTTTGTTGAGAGAGGCATGGCAGTTCTCCTGGCATCTGGACTGGTTCTGGTCGCTCACACTGGCTTATGCCTATTTGGTAGAGGCCTGGAAGTTTCTGCTGAATCATTCCACCATGACAGAATTGTGTTTGGTATCTTGACCCTACTGAACTGGGCTGCTCATATAACTTAAAAACAGAGATTGGAATCACCCCAAAGACCTACCTCTAAATGGGTCCACATCTCCTTGTCCTATTTACCATTTTTTCTCCCCCATCTTTGGACAGTGGACAAAAAAGGGAGGTCAAAGAATTTGAGAATCTGAACTAGAAGTAGGTTTTGAAAAATCTAAGCCTTGTCATACATATCTTTCAAATGTTTGGTTAGAGTCACAATAAGATATTTTATATTATTTGTGACTACTTTGAAGGGTGTCATTTCCCTAATTTCTTTCTCAGCCCATTTATCCTTTAAGTAGAGGAAGGCTAGTGACTTGTTAAAGTTGATTTTATATCCAGCCACTTTGTTGAAGTTGTTCAACAGCTGTAGGAATTCTTTGGTAGATCTTTCAGGGTCATTTATGTATACTATCATACCATCTGTGAATAGTGATATCTTGACTTCTTTCTTCCCAATTTGTATCCCGTTGATCTCCTTGTCTATTTGCTTTGGTTAGAACTTTGAGTACTATATTGAATAGATAGGGGGAGAGTGAGCAGCCTTGTCTTGTACCTGATTTTAATGAGATTGTTTTTAGTTTTTCTCCATTTAGTTTGATGTTGTTTATTGCTTTGCCATATATTGATTTTATTATGTTTAGATATGAGCCTTGAATTCCTGATCTCTCCAATACTTTTAACATGAAGGAGTGTTATATTTTGTCAAAGGTTTTTTCAGCATCTAATGAGATGATCATGTGGGTTTTTTTTCCTTTGTGTTTGTTTAAATAGTGGTTTATATTGATCGATTTCTGTGTATTGAACCAGCCCTGCATCCCTAGAATGAAGCCTACTTGAGCAAGGTGAATGATCATTTTGATGTGTTCTTTGATTTGGTTTGCTAGAATTTTATTGTGTATTTTTACATTGATATTCATAGGGAAAAATTGGTCTGAAGTTCTCTTTTTGTTTGCTTTTTGTGTGACTTCAAAGAACCTATCAGGTAATGAACCTTTTGTTTCTATTTTGTGGAATAATTTGAGAAGTGTTAGTATTAGGTCATCTTTCAAGGTATGATAAAAGTCTGTACTAAAGCCATCTAGCCCTAGGCTTTTTTCTTTTGGTTGGGAGAGTTCTATGACTGTTTTGATTTCCTTAGGGGTTATGGGACAGTTTAGATGATTTATCTGATCCTGATTTAACTTTGGTACCTGGTGTCTCTTTAGAAAATCATCCATTTAATCTACATTTTCCAGTTTTGTTGAGTATAGATTTTTGTAGTAGAATCTGGTGATTATTTTTAGTTTCTGTTGTTATGCCACTCTTTTCATTCCTGATTTTGTTCATTTGTTCATTTTGCTCTCTGTGCCCTCTAGTTAGTATGGCTAAGGGCTTATCTGTCTTGTTGATTTTCTGAAAGAACCAGCTCCTAGAACATCAAAGTCTCTGAAGAAAAAAAAAATGAAGAAGACCTCAGAATATGGAAAGATATCCCATTCTCATGAAGTGGCAGGATTAACATAGTAAAATTGGTCATCATACCAAAAGCAGTCTACAGATTCAATATGATCCCCATCAAAATACCATCTCAATTCTTCAAGAAGATAGAAAAAGGAATTGTAAAATTCATTTTGAATAGAAAAAAAAGGAAAGCAAAACCTAAAATCATCAATAAAATAATTTTGGGGGGAATCACTATCCCTGACTTCAATAGAAGCAATAGTGATAAAAACTGCATAGCATTGGTACAGAGACAGGTAGGTAGATCAATGGAATATAATTGAATACTCAAAAATAAACCCACACATCCATGGTCATGTGATCTTTGACAAAGAAGCCAAAACCTTCTAGTGGAAAAGAGATAGCATTTTCAACACATAGTTGTAGGAAGCCGCACCTGGGCCTCCCCAGCAAACGCCTCCGAGAAGCCCTGGGCTCTGAGAGGCCCCGCCTCCGGGGATCCCCGGGCTCTGAGAGGCCCCGCCTCCGAGAAGCCCCGGGCTCCGAGAGGCTCCACCTCCAGGGATCCCCGAGCCCCGACCGAGACCGAGGCGGCGAAAGCCGCCGCGCGAGCCGCGCGAGCCCCGACCTAGACCAAGGCGGCGAAAGCCGCCGCGCGAGCCCCGACCGAGGCGGCTCCGGGAAGGCCGTGCGGCTCCAGGAAGGCCGTGCGGCTCCGGGAAGGCCTGCGGCTCCGCCCCATTACAAGATGGCGCTGGGCCGGCAGGCTGCCAGGGAGGAGAGCCTAGTGCGCATGCGCAGCTCTCTCCTCAGGCCCCCCTCAGGCAGTAGCCCCTCCCGAAGGGAAAATATGCTAATGAGGCACTGCTTGTAGTACCAATGCAGGGAAAATATGCTAATGGCTGTGGCTTGTGGCACCAATGAATGGGCCACATGCAAATGAGGTATGGCTTGGTGCACCAATCAGCAACCACTATGACACCCCTCCCCCTTCCCTGGGAG
>LR752551.1:61384-77237 GCA_902729485.2 Mus minutoides | reverse complement strand
CTGCTGCCAAGAGCAGCCATCCTTGGCCACCCCTGAAGAACACTGCCTACCAGATACCACTAAACCAGTTTCCTGGAGAACCAACCCTGCAGAGAGCTAGATCAGTTGCCCAGTTCCTGCAATGATTCTCATTCTCATTAAGCAGGTTGTAGGCATTCAGTGTGCTCGCTGCCTTTCAGACAAAAAGAAAATTAGAAATTCCATGTCCTTTGAGATTCAAAATGCCTTTGAATTTCCAAAGGAGATGTTTCCTATTTCCCTGATTTCTCCCAGAGGGACAGACTCTCAAGGTGACAGCTAGAGAGAAAACACAGATAAAAGTCATGTAGTCACATGACTTTTTAGTGCTAACTTTAATGCTGTTATTCACAGTAAGCCATTCTGAGGGCAAAGCCTGGGTGTTTTTTGCTACTATGATATGGTTAGAGTCTGCGAGTGTTCAAAGACCCACATACATTAAAGAGATAAGAATTAGAAATGTTTAATGCTGCATTGTGTTGATCCCATAACCTTGACACCCAAAATCTCAGCCTTTGAAGCCTACATGTTTACTCCAAGTTTAACAAGGTAATGCTGGGGGGCATGGGGGGGAATATGAAGCCCCATGGGGGATCCAGACACTTGAAAGACATACTCAACAAACTGTTTTTTCTACAAAATAGATGCATTATGGGGGTCAAGGAAATGAACTCCTTCAGTAAGGGTTCCTCATATACCCAGAGATCAGGGTGAAGGGACTCTAGCCAGCCCCAACAAGGCAAACACAGCTCTGGCACATCTTGCCCTTCTCCCCCAATTCCCTCTGCTTTGTTTTTAATTAAATGACATTAGAAAGCCATTAGATTCCCTTTCTAGAGCTAGCCACCAAGGTCTATTCCCTTATTTGGCCACTTCCTCCTCCTGAGGCTGACTACCTAGGTCTAGCTATCAAAGGACTGAAGTCCAGCAATCAAAAGTCCCCTTTGACTCACCTAATTAGCATGCTCAGTTAAAACTCAATACCTCATACTAACACGGGGCCTACCCCTTACCTTTATATACTTCCATTTTCCTATGGGCCATATCTGTTTCCTCTTTATTCAGAAGCAGGCCTTTGTCCCACTCAAGAACCAATAATCCTGCCTCCTCTCTCTTGTTCCTTTTTCCTTCTCCTCTGTCCCCATCTCTTGTCTTTGTCTCTTATTCCCTGCCCACTATCCTTCTGAGGGGAATAAATCCCCTTTGTGCTGAGACCTTGGTCTGAAGGGTCCTGAGCTAATACCAATCACTTCACACAGAGACCATTCGACCATTCTATGTATGTGTGTTTGTGTCTGATGTATGTACATGTATGTGTACTTCTTTTTTGAGACACGAATCCATGTAGCTTAGGCTAGCCTCAAAACCTATATATAGCCAAAAAATGACTGAACTTTTGATCTGCCTACCTCCCCCTTCTGAGTGCTGGACTTACAGCTTTTTAGCAACTACTACATATGGTTTTAGACAATGCAGGGGATGAAAGCCAAGGCTCTGTGAATGCCGGGTAAGCGCTCCACTAAGTTGGCTACATCCTAATGCAGTGTCTATAAATGCTGATATTTCTAAAAGATAAGATCCAACCCAAATTCTTGGTCCTCTCTCTCTCTACTGTGATCTCTTTGTTCAGGCAGGAAGCATATTTGCTGACACAGTACTTACATGGCCTAACAGACCCTCCTCCAAAGTCCACGTTCGGGTAGGAGTCACTCCTGAAAGGAAAAAGACAAAGGCAGCTTTAAGTTCCTCTGTTGAAGAGACTGAGGCATCGTGTGGCAACAGAGGCTGTCAAAGAGCTTGTCCAACCTCTGTTTCTGATGCCTAAGAAGTTGTTCTCTTCTTCAAAGGCATTAAGACAGAGATGAGAAGACAGCTCTTCAGGCAAAAAGCATTCCTCACAATCATGAGAACCCACCCTTCATCTAGAACCCATGGGAAAAGCCAGGAGTGATGCTGGGCACTTGTAATCCCAACTATGGCAAAGATGGGAGATGGAGACAGGCAGGTCCCTGGGGCTTGCCAGATAGCTAGCCCAGCCTTTTGGATGAAGTGCCAGGCCAATAAAAGACTCTGCCTCAAAGAAAAGCAGCTGGTGCCTGAGTTGGGTAAAAACAAAGCTACTCTTAGTTAAGAAAGGAAGTCTTAACTAAGACCTCTTAACACCAGGTCTCAGCAGGCACTAAAGCCTTTTAGCAACTCCAACAGGTCCCCGACTAGAGCACATTAACACATTAACACACATGGTTCTAAGCACACACAGAAACAAGCTCACAACGGCTCTGCTACAAAATGAGAGGAGTTGGCAAGAGGACAGAAAGACAACCCAATCCCAAGGATGAAAACATGACTCAAACACACTCCCTCTGTCTGTCTGTCTGTCTGTCTCTGTCTCTGTCTCTCTCTCTCTCACATACACACACTCTCTCTCTTCCCCCCCATCTCTCTCTCCCCCCTACATACACCAAACAAACAAACAACCATCTCTGATAGCCAAGAGATGTCTCCTACAGGAATTATTAAACAGCCAAGGCCTCTGTAGGAGGGAAGAAAAAGATCTGACCTCATTCCTTCACACACACACTCAAACCAACCGGTTAAGCCTTTTAAACCTGATCAACTCATCCTTATTCTTAAAGACTTCATGAAAAAGTGTGCTCTAAAATAGATTTGTTAGTTTTTTATCCATATGGGGACAATTTCCTCTTTCTAAAAACCATGGCATAGAAGGATTTACAGTGTCAACATCTTAATCCCTGTGAGCAAGCTATAAGCAATACCAGAGTGGGGTGGGGTAGAGGCACCTTGGATGCAGGCTGAAACCTCAACTGTTTCAGATCCACTGTCTCTAGGAAGCTGGCAGGACTCAGTAAATGTTTACTGATGGGTGGGGCTGAATCCCTGCCAAGAACTACATGGACTCTTTTCAGGTGAGCTTCTATCTGACACAGCTCCGAGTTAGGCGAAGGAAGGAATGCAGAGAAAAGATGACACTAAAGAACAAAGCTACTAATTCTCATGACTCCAGTTAAATGGAGATGCTGGGGATGTGTGGGGAGGT
Source organism: Mus minutoides (assembly GCA_902729485.2). NCBI lineage: Eukaryota > Metazoa > Chordata > Mammalia > Rodentia > Muridae > Mus > Mus minutoides. Next base: position 74,161 of record LR752551.1, on the reverse strand, counting down.
GAGGAGGTGAGGGGCATGGGTTCTATTTATGTGGGACTGTACATATGTCCCTGTGTGTGTGTGTGTGTATGTGTGTGTGTGTGTGTGTGTGTGTGTGTGTGTGTGTGACATGCATGCCTGGTGCCGGGTAAGGCCAAAAGAGCATACTGGATGCCCTGAAATTGGAGTTACAGATGGTTGTAAGCCTCTATGCAGGTGCTAGGAATCAAACTGAGGTCCTCTGCGAGAGCAGCAAGTGATCGTAACCACTGAGCAATCTCTCCAGCTTCTGCCTTACTTTTCTGAAATAGGATTTCTCATGAAACTAGGAGCTCACCAACTTGGCTAGGCTGGGTGGCCAGTGAACTCCAGAGATCCTCGGGTCTCTGTCTCCCCCAGTGATAGGGTGACAGATGCATGCCACTGCACCTGGCTTTTTATACAGGTGCTGGGGATCCAAGCACGGATTCCCAGGTTTAAGTGACAAGTCCTTTATGGGTTGAGCCTTTTCTCCAGCAGCCTCCAGTAATTTTCTAGAGAGACAATTCCTCAAAATTTTGTCATATCATCAAAATTATATTACATGAGCAAGACCTATAGGTCAACTATGAATCACACCAATGGTAAAACTGTCACATTCAAAGAACTGTGAGTGACAAGGACACTTATAATTAATTTTTGATTACATGTGTGTGGGTATGTGCTCTACATGCATGCTGGTAGCCAAGGAGGCCAGAAGAGGGCATCAGACTTTCCAAATCATGTGGGTGTTGGGAACCAAGCTCGTGTCCTCAACAAGAGCTCTATGTGCTGTTAACCACTGAGCATCTGTACCCCAGACAACATTTTGTAAACTTTCACTTTCCTAAGAACTTTCAAGTCTTGATTACTTTTCTAAAGTAACAGCCAGATAGTTAAGAAGTACCTTAAATATCAAACAAGCTACTTCCCAAATCATGGAAGGAACACTGGCTCTGAGCATTCACAAAGTTTGTGGTCAGTGAGAAGTTGAAGAGATGTTTACTTTCACCCTGGGTAATGCTTTAATGGTCAAGTAATCTTAAATCTCATTTCCCGAAGAGCCAAGTATATAACCCGAACCATTCTAGACAGTACAATCTCCTACCAACCAAACTATGTCTCCAGTCCTGGATTTTCCTGTTCCTTAATTACCCCTAAACTATAAAAGCATTCACAGGGGTCATTTGGTGACATTTTATAGCCATTCCCAGGTCTGTCTGTAAAGAAAATGATAGAGGAGGTCATGTCCCCTTCCTATATTTCAAAACTGCCCATGCTGTCATAGTTTCTATCAAGCTGATACCCACTTTGTCCTAGGCTTATGCACTGATGCCCCACACATACAGGCTCTCATGTAGCTCAGGCTGGCTTCAAACTCCATCCACAGCCAAGGATAATCTTGAACTTCTGATTCTCCTACCTCCACCTCCAGAGTGCTAAGATTAAAGCACATACCATGTGGTTTATGCGGGGCTGGGCATAAACCCAAGGCTTTGTGCATGAAAGGCAAGCGTTTTACCAACTGAGCTATGTCCCCAGACCTACATTTTCCTCTTAGTTACATCTAAACGATGAAAGCATCAACAGAGACCATGAGAGCAGGATTTAATTGTGGAAGAGTTAGAGACTGCAACCTCAGAGGATGGCAGGGAACAACATAGTCAAGACAAATCTCAGGCTTCAAAAAAATATGGTTAAGACTATCTAGAAAGATAACCAATGTCGACCTATGGCTTCCACATGCACACACACAGGTTTGTCCACCTACACGTATGCACGCACCCCCACACACACATGCTCACCGGTGCACACCTTGGACTTTAGCATAAACCTCGAAATCAGGACTTATGGTGGACCCCAGCAATGAGTGATTTGAGGGTATGCCAAACTTTGAGATTTACCACTCACAGCAATTACCACAGGAGCTGGGCCATGACACTTGAGAGAGGTCTCTTGCTTACACAACTCTGGTCTTTTTTTTCCTGCTCCTTAACAACTCGCTATAGGATGATGTCAGCCATTTCTCTCTATTTTTAATTCCTCACGATGAGGCTGCTGCTGATTCACTCAACACCTTATGCTATCACTGAAATAGTAAGGAGCCTTCTCTCATGCCCTTAATGGAAGGTGACTGATGCCTGTTATCCCTAGTGTAATCGCAGGAACACTTTGGTGGCAAAAGCATGTCCTCTGTCGCCCTCAGTAAAAGCTGAGCGGGGAGTTATAATTATAACTCCCCATTCTTTTCCATGATGCCCTCACCATACTGTATCCTTTGAAACACAGCTTCCCACACGTCACAGGAAAGAAACAAGCGAGTATGAGATCAAGTGTAGTGTACTGTAAATAGAGATCAAAACTGCATCTGCTAGGGCAGACCTCCCACGATTGACAAGAAGCAAATTGGCGACAATGGGGTGGCTCCTCTCATTTACCTACAAGAAATATATTGGAAAGAAGAAAAGTCCGTTGATTTAATGTTTCCTAGGGGGTCTTTCATTGACTTCATGACAATGTACTGACCAATCGTCAAAGCAGAAGGAACACAGGGACACGTCCCAAATGCCTTCACTATACCTTGAATATGTTGAGGTGTTTGCTAATTCAGAGAAGGGACCTGCTGTGAGGTCTCCTCTGATGAGTTGTGAATACCAACATGTTATTAATTTCCCTTTGCTTTTTGATGAATTTCACACTTACACTGCACAAGAAAGGAGAGATTAATGGTGTCTGGGAGACAAGGCTGGGTTCTTGTAACATGCTAAATCAACCTCAAGTGTGAGCAAACAGAGGACCCAGATAAGGAAATGATAAAGGAAACTGATGTGAAAATGTTAATACCCAGAAACCTGGGGAGTTTAAACGAAGGTCTAGTTACCTCTCCTCCCTGCAGAGAGATGGACACACTGGAATTCTGAAGCCAATACTACTCAACTATTTCCTGATATCAGAAGCCATGGGTTCACTATCAGATGGTACTGCAATTCTTAGCTTCATAAGAGCCCCCCCCCCAACATGGCATTCAGTCCAGTCACATCCCCTCCATGTCTTAAGTCTCCTTGATGACCATGCTACAAAGTCTAGTTAAATACACGGAAGGAACAGGCATCAATAGGCATGAAGAAAAGAAGATCTCAGTGCTTGCTTGATACATGTGAATCCTTCCACTTGGGAGGTAGAGGCAAGAGAATCAGAAGTTCAAGGCCATCCTTATCTAGCCTGGGCTACTTGAGACCAGGTCAAAGAAAGAAAGAAAAGAAAGAACAGAAGGAAGAGGAAGAGGAAGAGGTAAAGGAAGAGAAGGGAAGGGGAAAGGGGAAGGGAAGGGAAGAAGAAGTGAAGGGAAGGGAAGGGGAGGAGAGGGGGGATAATCCAATCTCACTGTGCACATAAGCTATTTATAATGTGTTAATAAAACACCCAGAACCTTCTATGTGCCAAGACCCTAGAAGTTTAGTGCAAGTGGCCCAACATAAATACTTCCGTTGAGGTACTGCTATTCTCATCATTCAGAAGAGGAAACACACTCAGAAAACTAAAAGTCTTGCTAGGGGCCTCCCAGTATGTTTAAAGACACGTCTACCTTATTGTTCTGAATTTGTTCTCAGGATTCATTCATTACAAAGACTCAGACTTACATTGAAAAAGGTAAAAAGCAGAGCAGGTGACTTGCCCGGGGCATGGCCTTCAAGGGCAGGTGAGGCCCGCAGGTGCTAGGTGTGTCCTTCCGGAACCAGGCAGAAGGCACCCACCACATGCTCTGCACCTTCACCTGGATCTGTCCAGGTCTCAACATGGAAACATTCCACACCACATTGTTTCCCTAGGAATGTGGCCGACTGAACATACAGAGCAGCCCAGATCCTAGTTCAGAAGGCCTAAGAGAGGCATGGTAGTATCCTGAGAAAATTCTCCTTTCCCAATTTCAGTTTCAAGAGTCCATTCAATACCTCACTGGCTGCCATACAGGCTGATTACTCTGTCATCACAGAACGTTCCAGAGGATCAAGCCAGTCCAGAGATATATCAGGATTACACCAAACAGTCCTTTATCTTTAACCAATTCTTGACAAAAAGGGCTGGAGAGTTAGCTCTGCCAGTGAAGCACTCGCCACACAACCATGAGGACCCAAGTTTCATCCCCAGAGCCCCAGCCAAAAGCCAGGTGTAGTGGGGTGTGCTTGTAATCCTGGTGCTGGGAGGTAAGAGACAGATAGCTCTGAGGCTGGCAAGCTCCCTGCCAGTAAGAGGCCCTTTCTCGAATAAAACCTAGGTGGACAGACAGTAGAAACCTGGGGCTATCTGCTGGCCTCCACATATGTATTCGCAAGCATGCACAGCTGCCCACCTACATACTCACCCCACCTGCCTGCCACACACATATATGAATTTCTCCTTGGAGGGGGTGCATAAATGCACCCACTTCTCTCAGAGCCTAATAAGGCCAGCTAGCCCAAGAGAAAAATTCCCTGCTTTTTCTCTCTGTATATTCAACTTGATCACCGCCCTCAGATTCCTGCCTCTTCTCAGAAAAGCTCATATTTGCTGATGGACCACAGCCAACAGACCAACCATGATCCTCATGCTCACCTTAAGCATCTCCTCCCTAGGAGATCACTACAGCTCCTTAAGTGGCTGGGTTTTATCCAGATTCACCATACTCCCTCCCAACATACTCCTGAATCCCTGCCAGGTGTGCTCCCAGGAGTAGACAGACAGACAGACAGACAGACCATTTCACTTTAATAAAGAGGTTTAGATAACACCTCTTCGACTTTAATAAAGGCAGACAAGCACAGAGACACACCCCTTTCTACTTTAACAAAGCCGTTTAGATGATACCTTTCCAACTTCAATAAAGACAGACACACACACATTACACACAGACACACACAAACCTTTCCACTTCCATAAAGAGGTTTAGATAGCACTTCTCCAACTTTAATAAAGACAGACAGACATAAACACTACACACACACACACACACACACACACACACACACACACACACAAACATCCCTTTCCACTAAAATAAAAAAGTTTAGATAGTGCCTTTCGAAGGCCAGGTGCTGGCCACAAAGGCCCTCCTGATTCAAGGTCTGCTTAGCTCAGTGGTTCTAACATAACGCCCCCTATCATTTGTCCATTATCTTCCTGGCCCCACCCTCCTCACCCTGCATCCTTGCCAAACTCTATGTCTCAGTGCGGCTTCCACCTCTCCCACTTGATATGGACACTCCTCTACACAGATTCAGCAACCCGGGAGGACATCTTCTATTTCTCCTTAGCTCTGACACAGCATCCCACACAAAATTCACCAGAGATATTTGCCAATCCACCAAATCTACATTTTTATGATTTTATTTACTATTCTGACAGTGGACATTCAGACATGTCTGAATGACCTCTAATGAACATTTTCCATGTTTAACACTTCCAAAGCTTGGTTTAATCTCCAGCTAGGTGTTGGTAATATTGGCATCCATTCCCTGGGTGTGTAGAGGTTGGGGAAGCCAGTAGTAACTGTACTCACCACGTGTGCTTCCTGCCCAGCAGGAACTCAGTAACGTCTTCAGTGCTCCTGACCCTTCCTATTACTAAGCTCTCTTTTAGTTTCGTTTCTGTTACTGTGATAAAATAACGCAACACTAGGAAGAAAGAGTTTAAGTCACAACAACAGGTTACAGTCTATCCCTGTGGGGGAGGAACGATGGCAGGAGCTTTGAAGCCACTTAGTCACGTCCACAGTAGAGAGAAGCAAGAAATGAATGCATGCGCACTTGGTGCTCAGCTAGCTTTCTATACTTTTACACAATTCAGGGTCTAAACCAGGAAACGGTGCTCGGACACAGCACGCTGGCTGGGTCTGCCCACATTCATTCAGGCAAGCAAGACAATACCTCCAGACATGCCCAAAAGCCAGCTGGATCTAGACAAGACAATTGAGGCTCTCTTTCCCCAGGTGATTGTAGGTTCTGCACAATTCACAATTAGAAATAACCATCAGGCCCCATAAGGGGACGATGATGTTTAGCAATGCCACATGGTAGGAAGCAGAGTTCAAATCTCAACTCTTCAAATTGTGGCTGTGGGACTTTGGGGAAATTTTAACCCTACCACTCAGCTGCTGTGTAGACCTAAGTCACTCATCAACAGCAGCATGCTTGGAGAAATGAGCTACTCTCTGGCCACTTTCTCCCACCATGATCAGAGACTGCTATGACATCAGTAGACGATATTATCTTGTGGGACAATACAGGATGTATATGATACAGACGGGTGATAATGTCACTGTGGGGCTGTGTGACATTTCACTATAAGTTCATCTGTAAAAGGAAAGTCAGCCTCGCCAAGCTTGGATCCTCTGGAAGAGCAGGAAGCATTCTTAACGGCTGAGCCATCTCTCCAAGCTTAACATTATTACTCTGCCTGCCACTGTCAAGGAATGAAGCCAAACCTTGTGCATGCTGTTCACGTGTTCTGCTGCTGAGATATCCCCAGCTGTACCAAAAACACCTGAGTCCTTACTGTCCCTAAGCACCAAATATCTTTCCTGCATGATTGCATGATGCACTGCTATTACAGGATATATATATATATATATATATATATATACATATATATATATATATATATATATATATATATATATATATATATATATATATATATATATATATATATATATATATATATATATATATATATATATATATATATATATTTATATATTTATATGAATGATGGCTCTTTTCAATTGTATATTAAAAAAAAACCCACACAATTAAATGAGGAAATATCAAGTTTCGGGCAGTTTACGGCAGCCTGTAACTCCAGTTCTAAGGGATATGACATCTTTTTCCTGCCTCCACACCATGACACTTATGTATCCCACCCCTCATCCAGACACAAGCACAAATAATAATAATTAAAAATTTTTTTTTTTGTTATTCCTTGTCTTGGGTTCTTTGCTGACAGCTGACAAGGTTGACCACTGAAATGGGAGGCTGGTGCCTAATGATCACTTGAATGCCTAGAAGTTGAAGGCCAGCCTGGGCAGCATAGTGAAACTCTGTTGCAAAAGAAAAAAAAAAAGCAAGAAGAATGGGAGGAAGAAGAGGAGGAGGAGGTGGTGGTGGTGGTAGTGGCAGCGGCAGCCTAGATATAGGAATGGGAGCCATGCTGCTCCTCTCAGTACTGTTATGGCCACAATTCAGTTCAATCCTACTTAGTAAAGGGTACTTACTAACTCAGTTAACCAGCTACATCCAGAGGGCTTGTTACTTCTTCATTTAGTTGTTGGAAGTTCTTTTTAACCTCTCTTTCCCTCTTGCCTTCACTTCTTCCCTCCTCCCTCTCCATGTGTGTATGTGTGCCTATGTGTGAGTGTGTGATCCTGTGTGTGTCCAGTTCCCTTGTGGAGATCAGACCTTTCGAGCAAGATAGACTGTTATACAGACTATGTAAGCATTTCTTTTTCTTCAATCTATGATGAAAACCATTCTAACAACCACAACAAAGGCCCAAAGAGGTAAGCAAGGAATTACAAACAGGAATTACAAACAGGGATTTGAAATAGATATTCATGATTATTAATCTCTTTTGTCAGTTTGAGGGGGATTTAGAATCACCAAGGAACTACACATATCAGGGTGTGTCTTTGAGGGTGTTTCCAAAGTAGTTTCACTAAAGGAGAACCCACCCTGACGATGAGCAGGGCTTTCCCATGGGCTGGGATCTTAGGGAATAAAAAGGAGAAAGTGAGAAAGGAGAAAGCGAGCTGAGCACCATCTCTCTCTGCTTCCTGACAATGTGACTAGCCACATCCCACTCCTGCTGCTGCTGTGATGATGTACATCTGACCTGAGAGCCAAAAGAACCCTTAGGATGCTTCTGTCAGTTACTCTGCCGCAGCAACAAAAAAGAAACAATGTATCAAAGCAAACTGATCAAATGTGGCAGGCCGGTGATAGGGACCTCTACCATATCACACTTACTTCTTTTTCTTCTAGACAGTCTCCCCCTAGCCTACGTTGGCCTCAAACTAGACATGATCATGAGTTTCTCAGTCTCCTGCCTCCACGCCCTGAATGCTGAGAGAACAGACTAGGCATGATCTTGGGTTTCTCAGTCTCCTGCCTCCAGGCCCTGAATGCTGAGAGAACAGACATTCAACACTAAACCCAGCTTATGTGTTTCTGGGGATAGAACCCAAGGCTTGGTAGACTCTAGGGGAGCACTCTGCTGACTGAGCTCCATCCCTGACCCTCATCTATCCTCAATAGGGAGAAAACTCAAGTCTACTACTCTATTAAACTGATTTGCAAGTTATTAACAACCAAGGAGAGGTCAGAGCAGCGGTGAATCCTGAGGCTGCTGGGGCCACGGGCTTCTGACTGCTCCCAGAGAGCTCAGGAACCAGGAAGGCCTGTAGACCAGAGGGAGGAATCCCTGACTCAGATCCTGCCCACAGGACCTGGAGGGCCAGAGGCCATCATTCAGCTGTTAAATGAGTTACCAGGTAACAGTGTATCCAGCAGAAAAATGCATTCACTAGACCAGAGCCAGATTACACAAAACCAGAAAATTACCTCACTTCCTTCCTGTTCCTCCCAGACCCAGTCTGGCTCCCAGAGCAGGGGCCCAGCAGCCCAGGCAATGAGCTGGGCAAGCAAATGGCTGGGTACAATACGCCCTTCCACCGGCAGGCACAAGCGCAACATAATGATATACATGGTCCTTCCCTCCGGGGACAGCAGAGGGGGTGTGCTGGAATCCAGGACAAACGTCTGCCTTTCACTAGAACCCGAAGTTGCAAAGGGCTGGAAACCCACTGACAGCTCTCAATGCCCCCACCCAGCAAGTGCCCTGTGCCCAAGCTCCTCCTGCCTACAGCTCCACCACCACCCACAACTGGCCTCTTCTTCTTCCTTGTCCAAGCCTATCTGTATACTCCCAAAAGTCTTAAATCTAAGACTTAATACAAGCATTAAATCTAAGAACCCCGAATTTTACCAGTGATGCTGCTAGCCACCACAGAACAACCTAGAATGCTGGTCGCTCTGGAACATGAAAGATGCTTCTAAAGTCCCAGCAAATTTACCAGAATCCCTTTCAGGAGCTATAATCATTAAGATACTTACACAGGAAGGAGCCGAAGCAGGGCATCAAAAGAGCTGTACAAGGGATTGCCAACCCAGTGACGGCCGGCCGGCTGCAGCAAGTATAACCTCCCCTCCCACCCCTCCCCACTTCCAATTATCTCTGTGCTCAGTGTTCTGGGAGGAAGGGCTAAGAACCTCCCAGAAATCCACAAAATGTTATCAGGTGCTGGGACCAGCTGCATGCAAGTCTGCCTCCTTGGTGATTCTAAATCTNCACACACACACACACACACACACACAAACACACGGATGGTTGGGTGGATAGATGAAGCAAGCCAGGCTGGAAGGAAACACACCACCTGAGAAGAAGACTTCTCCGGCCTTTTCAGGGAAACTATCCAGTTCCATGATGTGTGTTGGTTGGGGGTAGGGTTGGAGTATTTTTTTTTTTTTTTAACAAATTAGCATCTCCTCCCATGGACACCAGGAACTCTGTCCAGAGCACTCTCTCCCTCTGATGCATCTCACCTGCCTAAAGGGTGGGGTCAAAATAATCAAGATGTAAACCCAGAGGAAGTTTCATAACTCTGACTTAGCTTAGCTGATCAGAAAAGAAACACATAGAAACACAGGAAAATGTCCTCATGCTCCCAGCACTGGGGAAGCTGATCCAGGAATCTTTAGTTCCAGGACAGTCAAGATAGCTTCAAATTTTAAAGTCTTTTCTCATTTATTTTAGTGTGTGTGTGTGTGTGTGTGTGTGTCTATGTATGTGTCTATGTATGTGTGTGATCCCTATGTGGGTACTGGGGATCAAGCCCAGGACCTCGGGCCTGCTGGCACATGCCTTCACTCACTGAACCATCTCACCAGGCCCTAAACTGAACCAATCATGTTGCTCCCCAAACTTTCTTTCTTGAGTTCCCTGGTTGTATATTTGATGGCACCTAGAGTCACCTGGGACACAAACCGCTGGGCACATCTATGGCAGTTTCTAGATTAGAGAAGACCCACCCTAACTGTGAGAGGCAGTGCCCATGACCTTGCCACGGGACAGCCATCTAGGCTCTGCCTCCCGCCTTCCCACTGGGCTGAATTGTTCTACCTGAACTGTGAATTGAAAGTTACCTTAAGGTTTCCTTGGTAGGCATCTTGTCACAGTAATACACTCTCTCCTTAGGAGTCATACATACCCTTGGGCTTCCTTGACTACCCCATCCCCTCTTCTCTGTGCTCCAGCAGCCTCATTTCCTGCCCTTGTCCTGGGCCTGAGGGCTTTCCCACGGTTGTAAGGCAAGGTGCCTGGGGCGGTCCCTCATTCTGCCAGTGCCCTGTAACTATTTCTGCCATTAGTCTCTGCTCAGAGTTTTGCAGGTAAAATGTGTTACCTGCCAGGAACTCAGGCATTGACTTGCATTATCACAGCTGTGATGAAAATGCATCCACGTGGGTCTGGAAGCTCACGGGGCATTTCCAAGCAGTCCTTCCAGTTCTGTAAACACTGGGCTGAATGAGCCAGAGAAAGATGCTCTATCTGTGGGGCCTTGAACTCACCTCCAGAGCCAAGCAGATGGTTCCAATGATCCCCAGAGGGCAAGGGCTCACAGCCGGTCTTCCTCCAGCTACGCACATAACGTTTATGCCACTTAGCTTTCATTTCTGCCACCTGCTTACTAATACACAAACACCCAAGAGCCCAAAGACTGGTCCAAGCTCTTTTACAGTCCGAGGAGGGTAATGAAAATAGGCACCTGGGCCAGTGAGATGACACTTGCCACCAAGCCTGATAACATGAGTTGGAGCCCAGGGACCCATGTGATGAAAGGAGAAAGCCAAGTCTGGAAAGCTGTCTTCTTGCTCCCCACACATGCACCAGGGCAGTTGGCACGAGTGCCCCAACACACACACACACACACACACACACACACACACACACACACTAAAATAGCCTTGGATACACTGAACAACTGTCCTTAAGGAAAAACTTTTTATTACTCACTGACAGAAATAGACTCAGTCCCAGGTTAGATTCACTCAGATCACCTGACCCCAAAGGTAAGCATTCCCTTCCCTGGTGCCACTGCTTTGCTTTGCTTTGCTTTGCTTTGCTTTGGCCGCTCTCCACCTCAGTGAGTCCTGGGATTATAGTCTGCCACCTGATGTAGGGGGTTCTTGAGATTGAATCTTGGGAAGGCCTCTTGCATACCAGGTGTACTGGCTAGTTTTGTGTCAACTTGACCCAAGCTGGAGTTATCACAGGGAAAGGAGCTTCAGTTGGGGAAATGCCTCCATGAGATCCAGCTATAAGGCATTTTTCTCAATTAGTGTTCAAGGGGGGAGGGCCCCTTGTGGGTGGTACCGTCTCTGGGCTGGTAGTCTTGGGTTCTATAAGAAAGCAAGCTGAGCAAGCCAGGGGAAGCAAGCCAGTAAGAAACATCCCTCCATGGCCTCTGCATCAACTCCTGCTTCCTGACCTGCTTGAGTTCCAGTCCTGACTTCCTTTGGTGATGAACATCAGTATGGAAATGTAAGCTGAATAAACCCTTTCCTCCCCAACTTGCTTCTTGGTCATGATGTTTTGTCCAGGAATAGAAACCCTGACTAAGACACCAGGTAAGCCCTTTACCAACTAACCTATATCCCCAGCCTCCTGAGTATCATTCTTTGAAAGAAAAGAAGGACCCAAAGCCTTCAAGTCTTCTTGACCTGAGCCCCTCTCCCTCTCCTCAGGATGTGGAGGCACAAGGATCAGATGTTCAAGGTTAGCCTCAGCCACATAGAGAGCATGCCCTGTGTCAACAATAAATTTAAAAATAAAATTGCGTTATGGCAATATGTGTGCCTACTTATTGATACACCAAGTTACACAATCTAAGAGTGTCTGTTACCCACCAACTGGTCTTGGTCATGATGAAGACAAAAAAAGTATTTTGAGATTTCAGCAAAATGTAGCATGAGTTATATTTAATGAAGGACAATCATCAAGGTACTTCCAGACCACGGGGCTCCCTGTATCCATGGGAACACATCCACAGATTTAACCAATCATATTTTCTGAATAGAAAAGTATCCAGGAAAAAAGAAAAAGGAAAGAAAAAAAGCTGCCTCAGGGGACCAGGGATGTAGGTCAATCACAAACACTGGGCTCCAGTTCCAGCAGGCATAAACCGTCTGTGGGAGCCCAGAAGGTGTAGGCAAGAGGATGAGCTAGATGGTCAAGGTCACCTTTGGCTACACAGTGTTTACTATGAAAAAAACCTCCACCCCAGAGAAAAGGAAACATGTTTGGCTTTAGTCCTGAATACACACAGAACTTTGTTTTTCTTGTCACATTCCCTACACAATATTTTGATACAATTTTGTATCAAAAGCACTTATATTATGTTAAGTATTAAAAACAGTGGAGAATCAACTTCAGGCACAGGGGGTATGCATTGTTGCAGAAGGGACTGGAGCAGCTTCAATATTAGTGTCCAAAGTGGTCTCCAGACCAGTTCCCCTGCAAACTGAAGGCATGCACGGTCCAGCTAGCCTTATGGCAATAGCCACAGCTGGAGTTCGGTAGTCAAGTTTACTTCCAGTTTTGAAGAAGAAGGGTTGAGGAAGAGGATGGCTGGCAGGACTTATTTGTCAACCAGAAATTTCACTACCAGGTTCAAGACTGGAGGGGAGG
>LR752551.1:21234-60931 GCA_902729485.2 Mus minutoides | reverse complement strand
ATTAAAGGTGAGGGAGGAGGGAAAGAGAAAAGGAGGAGGGAGGCAAGAAAGGAAGAAGAAAGGAGGGAAGAAGGGAGGGAGAAATGGGAGGGGGAGGAGAGAAGAGGAGTAGGAGGATTGGGGGGAGGAGGAGGGAGAAAGGGAGAGAGGAGTGTGGGGGAGGAGAAGGAAGGCAAGGATTGGGAAAGGGAGAAGGAAGAGAGGAAGAGAAACAGCAGAAGGAGGGATAGAATCTAAAACTATTGACCTTATGCTGAGCATGTAGGCTTGAGACTGAGTACCTGCAAAAGGCTAAGAATCACTGGAAATCCCAGTCTAGAAACGGGGAGTCCATCCCCAGCACAGCAAGTCAGTAATAAATAAGATGGTCTCCATACAGTAGGTTTGGGAAGAGCCAGAAGCAGGGTAACCTCATGGCCTCTCCTTAAGAGTTCCTTAGCTGCCAACCATGAGGAGATACAGAGAAGCATGGTGTCTGTCTAAACAAACCACTAAGTCTGGTCTCCCACCATCAAGGATTGGGCCAGGCCAGGCGGTAGTGGCACACGCCTTTAATCCCAGCACTCTGGAAGCAGAGGCAGGCGGATTTCTGAGTTCAAGGCCAGCCTGGTCTACAGAGTGAGTTCCAGGACAGCCAGGGCTATACAGGGAAACCCTGTCTCGAAAAGCCAAAAAAAAAAAAAAAAGAGAGATTGGGCCAGCCAGCCAGAGGCTTTCTAAGACGGAGTCATACATCCCACTGGCCAGATATAAGCGTAGGCTCCCACCTAGTGTACATTAATTTATTTAAAACAAAACACATACTACTACCAATTTATGAAATTATATCTTAAAACATTAGTTTTAGTGGGGAATAAATGGACACTTCCAAATCTTCTTCCCATGTCCAAAAGGGTTCTTATGAATGGCAAATTTTAGAACCCACTGACTTGGACTTGCAAAAAAAACGTGCTTGCTTGGAATCCAATGGCTTTGACCTTCACTGTACCTGAGCCAGATGGCTAGCACACTTCCTGGTTCACTGTCCTGGACTTGGCTCTCAGGATTGCTGGGCTATTCTTCACCCTTAGAGTTCTACAGTCATTGCTTTCCTCATTTCTCTGTGGTTCTTCGCCTCAACTCATCAGGTCTCTGACCCGCCTCTTCCCGAAGCCCCCCCACTCCATCAGGTCTCCGGTCTCACCACTGTGGCCAAGCACAATGCCCCACATTTACAGCCAATCTACCTTCTCTTCTGCAGTCAGACACCTCAGCAGGACCAGAGGGGTGGGGGTGAGGGGAAAAAAAGAGCACATGGTAGCCATAGAAACACCAGTTACCAGGTTACCTTGTGCCCTGGTCTTCTTCAGCAGGCCTTCCAGCATAGTAACAGTTTGGTTGGGTTTTTTTGGTTTTTGTTTTGTTTTTTTCTTGTCCTCCGCTACCTCCATTTCCCATCATCCTCAGCCAGCGTTTTGAAACTTCATCCATGGACTCGACCAATCTTTCATCTATCGTAACATTTGCTGAATAAGCACAAGGAGTATTTCCTCCCACCACTGAATCTCACCAGACACTCATGCCAGTAGACAAGAACACAGCCATCCGGGGTTGGAAGATGATCAGAATAAAGCCACTTAGGTGACAGGAACCAAGCAAGGAAAGAGATGACCCATTTGGCTCTTGTCTACTTGTGCCTCCTTCAATTGTCTTATTGAAATAGAATTCCTATAATATGGATTGAACCTTTGAAAGGAGACAGTTCAGGGCGGAGGCATACCTAGCTCCATATTGGAGCACTTGGTCTAGCAGCAAAGGATCCAGGGCTCAATCCTCAGCATCATTGAAAAAAAAAAGATTACACATCAGCGGTATATAATATGTTCACCACACTGTAACTACCACCTCTGTTTAGTTCAGAACCATTTCTACTACCCTGTAATAGTTAAGCCTTATTACCAACTGATTCGATTGATAATCACTAGGCAAACACATTCTGCCTGTCTCTGTGAGTTGTTTCCAAGAAAAGTTTAACTAAAAAAGGGAACTCTATCCCTGAATGGGAATAGAATTATCCCATGGACTGGGACCCAGGACTGAGTTAAAAGGAAAAAGTGAGCCAACCACCCGTGTTCACGTCTCCTTCCAGTCTGCAGATCAATGAAACTAGCTCCTTATGCTCCTGAAAGCCATGACTTCCCCATAACGGAATGTACCCTCAAACTGTAAGTCATGTGGTCACCACAACAGGAAACTTAATACAAACTCCCAAAGAAAACTTGGGCCATTAAAAAGTCCCTCTTACCTACTTCCCCTGCCTTTGGTAAAGAGGAATCTGCTTCCTGTCCCTGTGGATTCACCTCTTTGGGTGTTTCCTGCCAATGAAGTCAAATACACTTCCTGCCATGTTTCACTGGTTGGTCGGTGTGTCTGTCTATCTGCCCAAGTGTGCTTCCCCTCCCCCTCCCTCTCTCTCATGCTTTTGGGTCACAGTCCACATCTGTCCTTGAAACCACTAGGCTCTTTCCTGCCTCTAGCCTACTCCCTAAGCTGGGCTTAGTTTAGCCCCGTGAAAAACTATCTCATCTTCTAAAAAAAAAAAAAAAATGCATATTTCCTTTGATTCTTCCTCCTAATGCCAAGAACACCTTCCTTCCTTTGTAGCGTCTGAGTCTACAAACATGTCTTCTCTATGACCATTCCTGGGTATTTCCTCAAAAGACTCCCAGCCAACATATCACAGATATCCACACACACCAGTGTTTCCTGCAGTACTAGGCATAATACCTAAGTTGTGGAATCAATGTAGGAGTCTAACAGCAAAAGAATAGACATAAAAAAATATGTGGTTTGTACACACAATGGAATTTTCACCCATAAAGAAGAGCAAAGTTCGTGGAAAAATGGATACACCTAGAGGCAATATTAAGCAAGTTTCAAAAAGACAAATTTAGTATGCTTTTTCTCATGTGTGGTTCCTGAACTGTATGTAGGCACAAAATACATATAGATGACATGGAAGTAAGGGCAAAACTAACAATAATAATAATAGTAAAATGCTCTTCTGTGTTCCTAGTCAAATGATGTGGGTGACTTTAAGCAATCTGTGACTTGGCCTCTCTGTACCCCCTCCCTCCCCCTTCTCTCTCTCTCTCTCTCTCTCTCTCTCTCTTTCTCTCTCTTTCTTATAACAGGGATTGGAAGCCATTTATCTCATAGCTCTTTCATGAAGAGCAGGTGAGTATCCTAGGTTCCTAACATGTCCATGTTAGGCATGCTGTAAGGGTTCAATACAATGAGCACACCTTTAGGATAAAATCCCACAAAGCCCTTGGTCCTGCTTGCTCAGGCAGCCCCAGACCTCTCTGGACACTGGCATATTCCCACAGCACTGCTTTCTGGATCAAGCTGTAAGTGTAAGACTTTTTCAAAACACCAACACTTCCTTAATAAAACCTGTCCAAGGGTACCATACGCCCTTCGAGCTCTGAGTGCAAGCTGATACTGGAAGCCCACACAGGAATATTGGGGGCTGGTTGAGGGCATTCCTAGGATGATTTGAATATAGAATGCCCCTAATTTTCCCATCCCATTACAGGACCCCACAGTTTATCCTCAAAACCCCTGCAACAGTCTTCCTCAAACTTTATTCCTGCTCTGCCGCCTTTTAACCCTGTGAGCAGAACAGCTATCAGAAATCCAAATCTAGGTAGAATGCATACCTAGGACACACAAAGTTCTGAGTTTCAATCCCCAGCACCAAATAAATCTGGCAGAGTAATGTCATCCCATCCTTGGGACGTGGAAGATGGGAAGTCTGAAGTTCAAGGTCATCCACAGCTAGCAGACTGCACAGTGAGTGAGTTCAAGGTCATCTGGGCTACCCAAGACCCAGTTCACATTTGTTCTGTTTCCTTTTTCCTGGTACTATTTGCATATGTTAGGCAAATACTTTATCACTGAGATATACCTCCAGCCCAAGTTCCAGTTTGAGTTAAGAAAAGTTAAGTAGGTAAGACAGTACCGGAAGAGCAACACTGCAGACTGTCCTCTGGCCTCCAGGTGCATGTGCACATGTGCATCTTAAATGAGTCGGAGAGCACTCGCTCGCACATGCACGAGCACACACACTCAACATATTGCAGCCTCAGACAGTTTTAACAATCTAGTAATAAAGACAGAGAGAACTTGCGGCTCCCACCTACCTCCCACAGCTGCTCGGGCTCCTATGGTTGATGCCTCTGGCTCTCCTACCTGCCCCTTGGCAAATCTGGGACAAAATACTTCTCTAGCCTCAGTTTTGGCATCTAGAAAATGAGAAGAGCCGTACCTTTCAATGCTTAACCGTTCTTGATTGGCAGCTAGTAGTTAAAGTCTATGTAAAAGATGTGTATCCTCAGCTAGCATGGCCCAACTGCTTTGGAATCATCCCATCTCTGCTCCCAGAGTCAGGAGACTGTTTATCATAGGCCCTGCCCTGGCTGTGAGTCGGGTGCCCAGGCCTGCCACCACAAAAGCCCCTCTGTTTAGAGATACCACCCCTCCAGGATGTTCCTTGGTTGGCATCTAAGACTTTCAAAGCAATAAGTCATACTTGTATCATGTGGCCCAACTTGCCCACTGTGGCAGAAGAGTGTGGTAGGGAACAGGGCAGCCCCAGGGGTCATCTGATGTCTCACTTAAGTCTTAAGACCTAATCAAGACAGCCCTGGGTTACCCATGGCCACACAGATGTTCTGTGGTTTCCAGTGCCCCCTGGTCACAGCTACTGTGAGCCACCACCCAGCCCTTTTCTCTCATTTCTACTTCCGCCCCTCCTCTACCCCTACTTGTTTTCTCTTGGTCTTCTGATTAGTGGCTCCCATGTTTCCAGAGAAAACGTGGCCCTCCACAAAGAGGACCAGAGCTGGCTGTGCTCTGCCTGGAATCAGTTTCACAGAGCAGGGGTGATCCTGGAGCTTGTCACAGCCCACCCGGAGCCCTTTATAGGACAGGACTCCTCTATGATCAGAAGTTATATTCTGCATACTTGGGGGGGGGTCGCTCAGTATTTTGAGTGCTAAGGCTCAAAAGGCCCCCGTGAGTCTGGCTGTGGAAGGCCAAGCCATAGGCTTCAACCAAAGTCAAAGGCCAAAAGGTCCACACAGCTCAACTGTCCCTGTCCATCTGCTTGCTCTAAGTCCCTAAGCAGGGACATTTTAGTTTCTGTCCCAGCACTAGATGTTCAATTATAGGTGTCAATCAAGTTTTAACAGACCACTCTTATTAAACCTCTGCTTCCATGTCATGACTTAGAACATAACTCTAGAGATCAACTCTACTCTTGGGTATGATACAAGATTGGGTTTTGTTTTGAATTCTTGTCTTGCTTTTTAAGGTAATGACCCAGATTAGGGGGGGGGGGGGCATTCTCATTCAAACCAGCCTGTGAAATAAATTCATCACCCTGGTCCTGAGGAGACAGTGTAGTGAGTAAAACACTTGCCACACATGCGTGAGGACTTGAGTTTGCATCAGCAGCACTGACATGAAGCCTGGAGCTATGTGTGAATCTGTGATCCCAGCTCCTGTGACAGAACGGAAGGCAGGGGACAGAGGAAGGCCTGGAGGCTCGTGGGACAGCTATCCTGGAGAATGGAGTGTCGAATGAGAGAGTACTGCAAGCAAGGTCAAAGGTCAAAGGAGCAAGCTGACTGGTTACCACTGGTTACCATGCTTTCAAGAGCGTACCTGCCTTCACACACATGAACACATAACTAGACTAAAAAAAAAAATCATCACTCTTTAATCTTTAATCTTTAATCAATGTATTTGCTGAATGTCTTACTTTCTCAAGCCAATGAGGGCTGGGTATATAGAGCTCATGACAGACATGAGCTGCTCAGTGAAAGGACCTTAGATACACCTCATATGAGACACTAACAGGGAGACTAGGGAGAGAGCTCAGCCAGGAAATGTCTTGCCATGCAAACACAAAAACCTGAGTTGGAGCCTCAGAGTCCGCAACCAAAGAAACCAGAGCTAATGACACGGGCCTGCAATCCCAGGACT
Organism: Mus minutoides; assembly: GCA_902729485.2. NCBI lineage: Eukaryota > Metazoa > Chordata > Mammalia > Rodentia > Muridae > Mus > Mus minutoides. The sequence goes on along the minus strand of LR752551.1, from coordinate 54,901 downwards.
GGGGAGGTAGAGACAGGGAGATCTCTGGGGCTCAGCGGTCAGACTAGCCGACTGGGTGAGCTCTGGGTTCAGTGAGTGAACTTGTCTCACAAATATGAACTGTATAGTGTCTGAGGAACAGTGATCACAAGTGCACACACCTGCACAATACCTGCACCCACATACACAAATAAAGTGCATACACACAAACACACACATACACACATAAAATCAGGCTCATGGGGACTTGCAAGCACATACATGAACCTGTCAATCAATAAAAGAATCCTCCCATCCCTTAACATCAACACTTAAGTAATACTGTTACTTAACAGATAACTTGCTAAATACACATATGTTCCCTTTATGTCTGAAATACGTGGTAAAAATAGTTTAATTAATAATAATAATAATAATAATAATAATAATAATAATAGCGGCTATTCCTTCCAGAAGGAAGAGAGCTTATACTCAAGGAGAATTCCACTGCTAACTAAATCCATAGGACTATGAATGGGAAACGTGTGACTATTCAAGCCCAGTATTTTTGGAAATACTGAGAAACTGGGGCTGGGGATGTGGCTCAATTGGTAGAGTGCTTGTCTTGCATGCAGAGTCCTGGGTTTAGTCTCCAGCACTGCATAAGCCAGGCATGGTGGTGCAGAGCTGTAATCGCAGCCCTCAGGAGGTAGAAGCAGGAGGATCAGGAGTTCAAAGTCATCCTTGGTTACACAGTGAGTTCAAGGCTAGCCTGCACAGCATGAGACCAGAGGCAATGGGGTGACAAAGGGAGGGCAAAATGGCACAAGCTTAATAACCTGAGTTATTATGTTATCAGTACCAGGAACCAACTCTCAGCAGTTGTTCTTGACCACCATATCCATACCACGGCACTCAGTGATAAAGAAAAATTCTAAGGAGAAAATCTGCTATTGCTATAACCATTAAATATGGCTATCTGGGGTATCAGTGTTAGGTACATGAAGATCATTCCTTACCAAACTCTAAATAACAACTTAGAAAGAGGAAAAGATGCTCATGGCACAGCAATGGCACTGTGTCTAAAGGACAGCACATAGCATTGAGGTATACTGGGCTGTGGCAAAGTCACTTCCTACTGAGAAAAGTTTCTAGAACAGCTCAGGAGGATCTCCTGTGGCAAAGAGAAGTTTCTAGATGACACATTCCTAGAAATACACTTATCGTGAAAACCTAGCACCTCAGAGGCTGGACTCAGTTGGTGGCTAGGTGGCAACCAGGAGGAAACATTTCCCTGGAGCTCTGTGTGGACCTACACCCAAGTTCTCACTCATGGGATATGGCCTTGCTCCTAAGCCTTGTGGTTAAGAGGAAAGTGTTCTGTTCTCCAGTTCTTTGTGAAACATGTCTTGGGCAACAGGGTATGTATTTGTTTTTTGGTTTTCTTTAAATTCTTTAACCATTTCCTAATGTATATCATGCATTTTTTATCTCCTTCAATAAAGGGTGTGTGTGTGTGTGTGTGTGTGCGCGTGCGTGCGTGCGTGTGTGTGTGTGTGTGTGTGTGTGTGTGTGTGTACAGTGTGTGTGTGTGTGTGTGTGTGACTGTAAATGTGTATGTGTGTTGCTAATTACATTAACATTAAGACAAAGGATGTGGGGGGAAAGGGGTTAACCTGAATATAGGGATTTATCCTATACAAAGTCTGAGTATTCCTCACTAAAATGGGACTCAGACAGTCACAATTCTGTTGAGGATTCAGAAAACCTACATGTTTTCATTTTGAAATCACCACGTATCTTGCGCAAGTTGTTTGAGCCTGGCAGGAGAAATGTTCTGGGAAACTTCCTCCTCACATGATGGAACCATCAACATGGGTTCCGCTCAACTCCTTCAGCAAGTGGAACTGAGCTCACACCCACTCCAGGCCTTTGGTTGATAGCTCTGAGTAGGACTGAGAGGGCCAAGTCCCAGTGACAGGGAACAGTGGGCTGGGCAGTGTCTATGCCCATAAAATTCTCTAGGATTTCTACAGCAGGACTCTGATGGCTTAAAAGTAGACTGACCCCTCAGTAGAGGATTTTTTTTTTTTTGGTAGAGTCTCAATGTCCTAGAACTCTCTATGTAGCTGAGGATGACACAGATCTCCTGATCCTAGTATCTCCACCTCCCGAAAGCCGAGATTGTGGATGTATACAGTATTCTATTAGTTTTAACTGTGAGCACGACAGTACCTAAACTCATCTGAGAAAGGAGTCTCAAATGAAGGATTGCCAAGACATGATTGATCTGTGGACATGTCTCTGGGGGACCATCATAGTTGTTAACTGATACAGGAGGACCTTGGGCGGCACCATTCCCTAGGCAGGAAGTCTTAGGCCATAATATAAGAAAGCCAGCCAAGCATGGACCTAAGCAAGTCAGCAAGCAACATTCCTCCATGGTTTCAGCTTCAATTTCCTGCTTGAGCTCTTGCCATGACTTCTCTCAAGTATGAACTGTGACTTTTAGGATAAAATAAACCCTTTCTTCTCCTAAGTTGCTATTGGTTATTGTGTTTGGCACAGAAGGAAACTAGAACAGCCAGCACTGCCCAGGGTATAGAGTGCTAGGGATCAATCCCAGAGCTCTGCACACATGCTAGGCAAGTACTCTAGCAAGTACTGAGTTCCATCCCCAGCCTCCACAGAAGGTCCTTTCAAAACACAACGAAATCTATAGGATGCAAGAGTAAATCAATTACACTTGGTTACTAAAATATTTTTCATCTCTCTCTTTTTTTTTTATCTTCGCCAGTATTTGGGACCTAATCCAGAGCCTCACACATGCCAGGGAAGCACTCTACCAATTGAGCTGTATTCCCCAGCTAAAATATGCTTTTAATTGTGATAAAGAGGTACACATGCTTGTTTATTAACACATCCAGTCACACAATTGAACAGCAGGCCCAACAGGACTATCGCTCAGAGCGAAGATGAGTCTTGATATGCTAAGATCGCTGCTTACTAACTGAAAATATTGGCTATCTGTGGCTGACAAAGTTTCGAATAGCACTTAAACAACTGCAGTTTTGCAGGTCAGTGTACAAAGAGGGAAGGAATCTGGGTGGGGACCAGCTGGCAAAAACACTCACCTAGCAAGCACTAACTAGGCCCTGGGGTTCTATCCAAGTATGGCAGTACATGCAATTATCCTGCCATTCCTGTTGTGGAGTAAAATGATCAGAAGTTCAAGGACATCCTTCACTACGTAGGGAGGAGGCTGGCCTGGGCTGTAAGAGACCTTGTCTCAAAAAAGCAAACCCAAAAATGAAGGAATTGCTAAATTCTAGCCTGAGGTTGGTGAACATGAAGATGGGACATTTTCCCAGGAGGCCTTGCAGAATGCCTAGCAGCGGTTCACGTTCAACTCACATGATCATCTGACTCCCCGATCTGCTTCGCCTTTGCTATGCTCCCAACGCTCTGTGTGCTAGAAGCTTGGTTACCGGTACAGTGGTGGGGAGGGGTGGAATCTTCACAACATAAGGTCTAGCTGGAGATATAAGAGTCATGGAGGCGCCATCTTCAGGGAAGATTAATGCTGTGCCTCCAGAGTAGGTTAGGCCTCACAGAACTGGGGTAGGTCCTACAGAATGGATTGGTGTGAATTTGGCTTTCTTATCTCAGCCTTTTCTTTCCTTTTCTTTTCTTTCTTTCTTTCTTTCTTTCTTTCTTTCTTTCTTTCTTTCTTTCTTTCTTTCTTTCTTTCTTTCTTTCTTTCTTTCTTTCTTTCTTTCTTTGATACATGCTGATATAGTCCAGACTGGCCATGAACTTGGTATGTACATAGCCTTAGCAATGCTCCAGAGAGGGACTAGGGAACTAGCTCCGAAGGTAAAGTGACCACAGTTTAGTCCTTGGAGCCCCTGTGAAGAACCAAATGTGAAGTATTTATTGTAGTGTGATCCCAGCACTCTCTGAGGAGATAGGGGCAAGAGACAGGAAGGTCACCCAGGAGGTCTGAGGCTAGCTCTCCTGGAGTAAAGCAGCATGGCCAAAACAAGAGAGGCCCTGACTTAAGGTAGGAATGAGACTCTCTGACCTATCAACACATGCTGTACACAGACATGCACACATGAACACGCGCATGCACGCGCATGCACACACACAATTTAAAAAATAAAATACTCAAGCAGACATCCTCTAATGTCAGAGTCCAACCACCCCTCTCCTCTCAGCTATTCCTGCTGTAGTTTAAGCGTGTTTCTTCTGACTCCAATTTCACTAAAAAGTAGACAGGCCAGTGGCCATGTTTTACCTGACATTTCAAAGTCTAAAGAACTATCTGAACCAGATCATTCTGAAGTCCTTTCTGTCGCAGCTTCTGCCCATCCATCCCTTAGCCATGGGACATAAATAACAGAATCATCTTGAAAAATACAGGCACCAAAGAATTGTGGCCTTTAGGGGCCCAATTAGGTCTGAACGAGATTGTTACCTGCCCCCCCCCCCAAAATAACATTTTAACTGCAAAAGTTCCTGATTAATGTCTCTTGATGGTATTATGCTCTGCAACAACAACACCCTCATTTAGAAACATAGTTGCCAGAGAGGTATTCTTAAGTCAGGATCACAGTTCCTTCTTCCCCTAGTGGACTCCATTATATCACACAGACACACACACACACAGATGGAGAGAGAGTACGAGAGAGAGAGAGAGAGAGAGAGAGAGAGAGAGAGAGAGAGAGAGAGAGAGCTTGGCTGGAACCTAATGAATAAATAACCAGCACTTGAACAGAACCGTGTCCTTTTTAAGCTCCAATTTGTCTCCACTAAAATTAAAAGGGGCAAGCTTAGGGTAGTTCTACAATGAAACACTTTTAGAAATATTTCCCCAGCACACCTGACAGACATATCAGGAAGTAGATAAACTGTTGGGTCTAAGTACAAGGAAGTGAGGTAGCCTGAAGCATGGGTTCTCACATCTGGCCAATTTGGATGCTGTTCTTTGCTGAACAGTATCAGGAGAACTTGTGGTCACTTAAGCAGTGTCCTGTCCTGTCCTAATAAGAGCTGCAGGTTATGAAATCATCTCTGAGAGGCGGAAATTTTTCTCTTTTAAGGGCCTAATGCAAACAATTCAGGCCTTGCAGAAAACAGCCAGACAGAACACATGGGAGTTACTAAAACCCTGTATTAACAACAACAAACCTTTATTAACAAAATGGATAGCACATGAACAAATGAGAGAAGCTACATTCCCCCAAAATTTTTAACAAAATGGGCAGCATGTGAACCAGTGGGCTTGGCCATTTTCCAGTAAAACGATAATAACAAAATGACCAGCATATAAATAAATGTGTGCAGTCATTTTCCAATAAAGCATTATTAGTAGGGCTAAAACAAAGGCTCCGCAGGTAAGAGGGTATATTGCTCTTCATAGGATCTGGATTTGGTTCCAGCATCCACATTCAGTGGCTAACAACTCCTGTAACTTTAGTCCCACAGAGCCCAACAACTTCTTCTAGCTTCTAAGGTACCTGCATACACATGGTACATGTCAGACATGCAGGCTCAAACATACACACATAAATAGAGATAAATAACTCTTTTAAAATATTTTATTATCAAAATGAGCAGCTGGTGATATAGTAGGCTGATCCCTGATGTCTTAGGGTTTTACTGCTGTGAATAGATACCATGTCCAAGGCAAGTCTTATAAAGGACAGCATTTAATTGGGTTGGCTTACAGGTTCAAATGGTTCAATCCATTATCATCAAGGCAGGAACATGGCAACACCAGGCAGACATGGTGCAGGACCTTCATCTGAAGGCTGCCAGGAGAATACTGGCTTCCAGACAGCTAGGATGAGGGTCTTAAAGCCCACGCCCACAGTAACATGCCTATTCCAACATGGCCACACCTACTCCAACAAGGCCAAGCCTCCAAATAGTGCCACTCCCTGGGCCAAGCATATTCAAACCACCGCACCTGACTAGTTTTTGTTTTAAGCCAATAAAACTGAACATGATAGGCAGAGTCAAAACTGATCACAGGTGGTAAAGACGATTATCATTCACAAAATCTGTACTTGCTGGTACAATGTGATTCAGAGGCTATGTATTCCTTACTGAAGATTTTTTTTTTTTTTTTTTTTTTTGGTTTTTTTGAGACAGGGTTTTTCTGTGTAGCCCTGGCTGTCCTGGAACTCACTCTGTAGACCAGGCTGGCCTCGAACTCAGAAATCTGCCTGCCTCTGCCTCCCAAGTGCTGGGATTAAAGGCGTGCGCCACCACGCCCGGCTCTTTACTGAAGATTTTTAAGGCTACCTTAGCGTAGGTAATAATAAAGATGGTAAATGTGTGCTTCTGTGGGAAACTATTCAGCATTTAAAGCATCACATTGTCTTGGTTATGTAAAATGGTGGGAGTGGGCAGATAAAATGAGAAGTTCTTGGACATAAACCATAACTGTAAATTAATTAAGGGTTTTTTTTTTTTTGGAGGGAGGGTATAGAAGTAGCTCAGTTGGTGGACCATTTGCCTAGTGTGTGTCAAGCACAGGGTCCCATACCCAGCACCTCAAAAACTGAGTACAGTGGCTGGCATATACCCATAATCCAGCACTGGGGCGACAGAGACAGGAGGATCAGAAATTCAAGGTCATCACTGGCAACAAAGCTAGTTTGAGGTCAGCCCCCGGGGACTACTCGAGACTCTGTCTCAGCAAATAAACACGGGCTGCTTAGTAGGGGAAGCTCTGGCCATACAAGCACGATCTCAGCTCAGTCCCTAGATCCCCAGTGCAAGGCCAGAAGCTGTAGCCTGAATCTATCTGTAAGCCCAGCACCCCTACAGAGAGATGGGAACCCACTGCAAGGTCCTGAATCCAGGAGGACTCAGCACAGACGGAAACAAGAAACCTTGTCTGAACATGACAGCAGTAGAGAGCTGACTCCCCACAAATTCTCTGACTCCCCACATACCTTGTTGCACTCTCAAGCACACACACACACAAACACACAATGCACATGGGATCACACACACAATATACACATGGATGAGTATATATATATATATATATATATACACACACACACACACATACACACACACACTAATAAATAAATAAATAAATAAATAAATAAATAAATAAATAAACGGTTAGAGAGATAGCTCAGCAGAGGAACCACACTGGGCAGCCCATAAACACCCTCTTCTGGACATCATGGGCACAAAGCCACAACATGGACACACAATTTAAAATAAATATAAGTTCTTAAAAAGTAATATAAAGCCGGGCGTGGTGGCACACGCCTTTAATCCCAGCACTCGGGAGGCAGAGGCAGGCGGATCTCTGAGTTCGAGGCCAGCCTGGTCTACAGAGTGAGTTCCAGGACAGCCAGGGCAACACAGAGAAACCCTGTCTCAAAAAAAAAAACAAAACAAAACAAAAAAAAAAAGTAATATAAAATTAAAAGGAGGAAAAGACATATTCAATGAGATGTTCTTAGACCTAAAGAGCAATCAGAATAGATTATAAATTAGGTATAAGTAATACACAATGGTCTTCCACGGGACACCAAAATCAGTCCCTCTGCCATTTAAGCATCTATTACGATTAGGCCATCAACTGCTACAGAGGCAATTCCCCTGCAACTCAGTGACTAGAACCACAAGGTATATGCAAGTATGTACAGGTGGGCAGGGAGGTTCTGGTAACTCAGGCCAGGCTGAACTGATCTAAGTGATACTCAGGCAATCATGAGTAATGGAAGGGTCAGAAGGCTGGTTGGTCTAGGGGGAAATCAGGAAACATATCCTGGTTCACCCCACAGGGCTAGCCTGGGCATGTTTCTCACCTTTGCACCAGGGCTCTGAGACAGCAAACTGAGCTATAAACAAAGCAACCAGAAATACACAGGTGCTATTAAAAGTTGCTTATACATGGGATTTGGGAGATCCTGCTGACCACAGCAAGCCATACAGCACCACTCTACAAAGAACAGAAGCTACTAGGAGGCCATTAACGTAGAGCCATTAGTACAATCCAATTACTGCAGGCAATATTTATTTTTCATAAAGGAGGAGAGATTTTACATGATCTCAAGTTTTTCCATGGCAAGTTCTCATTTTAGTTTTGCATGACTACTTGTAAGGAAGAAAAGCAAAGTGACTAAGAACACGGGCTTTGGTGCCCTGGCTCTGCCCCTTGTGACTAGGTGACCTCAGACACACATCTCCAGAAACCTCTGTTTTCTTAATGACAGTGCTCAGAACCATTGTGTAACAAGGAACATGCACTTTTTTTTTTTTTGGCTTTGTCTGTGGCCTCAGCAGAACTCAAACCTTATTTAGATAGCAATATACGTTGGAGAAGACTGATGTGTGTCTGTTTCAAAAGACAGGGAAGGGCCAGCAAGTGGCTCAGCAGGCAAAGGCCCTGATGACCAGAGTTCTAGCCCCTAGACCAACATATTAAAAAGCCAGACATGGTGATGTATATCTAGAATCCCAGCACTCCTAGGTAAGCAAAGGAGGCCAAGAGAGTAGAATCCCCGAGACGGTCACAGGCCATCTAGCCTGGAATCCATAATGGGGAAGAAACAATGGGAGAGCCCTTGCTCAGCAAGGTGGAAGGCGAGAATACTCTCAAATTTATGTCCACATACATGCCATGGTACACCCACACTCCCACACATCATACATACATCATACATGCATGCACACACACACACACACACACACACACACTATATATATATATATATATATATATATATATATATATATATATATATACATATACATATACATATATATATATATATATATATATATATATATATATATATCCATGTTTGCACATATACATACATACACAAACAAGGAAACAGGTAAGTTTCCTGTAGTGGCAATATGAAGGATAGTTCTTTTCTAGAGTTTTGAGGACCCTAGTTAGGAAAAACAAATGGCCCCTGAGAATATCCAGTTTCTCAGCACTGGATCCTGTGTTGTACTACCGAACGGGGAGAGCAGGTGTGAAAACATCAGGATCTCAATGAGGATGCTGCTGATTATATTGTGGTTTGAAGCCAGGAGGTCTGAGAGGCAGGTGAAGCAGCAGAGGAAGGGATCTAGCTCTAGTACCTGGTTCGAGAGGTCAAGGCACAAGCCTCTGGATGCTACTGGAAGCTACAGGCGGTGAGGATGTGGATTCTGTCCTCAGCTTCCAGAAAAAAAAAAAAAAAAAACGGGAACCTTGCTCTTGGCAGTGAGACCTCTGTGTTGGGAGTTAAAGGAGAGTATTGCTTCTGGCTACAGGGTTCATTATTGTCACAGTAGCATAGGAGAGATGGCCTTCAAACAGCTCCACTTAAAGGCTGACAACAGAGAAATAGGAAAGTCTCTTTAAGTTACTGGACTGGAAAGACTTTCTAGAACTGGGAGCACACTAACCAGGCATAGACCTCACTTCGACCCCTAGAACCCACTCTAGAAAAAGAAAAAGAAAAGAAGTCATTATGGTGTGCACCTGTAATCCAGCACTGGGGAGGAGCACGCACGCGCGCACACACACACACACACACACACACACACACACACACACACACACGTTCAGATTGATGTGGAACTCCAAATTCTAAAAATGCACAAGTATAAAATAAACCTCAGAATAAGCCACACACGTAAGCATGTTCCCACAGACTGCCTAAAGAAGCAATCAGGGGCACACAGATCCCAGCCAAGCACACACACTAGAGTCACCAAATAAACACAGGAGAAGCTGACTACGGCATCAAGGGACAGATCAAAAAGGAGCCCACCCATGTGGGGACAGCCAGCCAGCTGCTGAGGCCTGGCCTTCCGGGCATGAGGTGTACTCCCCAGCGACGCTGGCTTGTCTTGTGACTCCAGCATGCAGCTCTGCGCCCAGAAACAGAGCTTCCACTATATGCTATATGTATGAGGGCTCCCCGCCCCCTCCAGACTATTTGAACTGAAAATTTTGGTAACGCCAAGTACGGTAGCAACTTTACCATCTAGGAGGAAGAAGCAGAGGTATTGCCACAATTTCCAGGCCAACCTGGTTTTTACATTGTGAATTCCGGGACAGCTACGGCTACAGAGTGAAACCTCGGAGAACTACGCAAGGGTCTGAGACGCAGCGCAATCAACAGAGTGCTTGCCTAGCGTGCACAGCCCTGGGTTTGATCCCCAGACTGCATACATCAAGTATGGTGGTACAAACCTGCGATTCCAGCACGTTAGAGGTAGAAGGAAGGAGGCTCGAACATTCAATGTCAAAGCTTGGCTACACAAGAGACCAGAATGGGCAACAGGGACACGGTCTTAAAAAAAAGAAAAAAAAAAAAAAAAGAAAGAAAAGGCTAGTGTCCTAGTTACCATTGGCTGCCAACCTGACCAAGCCCAAAGACACCTGACAACTGACAAAGAAGTCTCAATTGAGAGATTAGCCTAATCAGATTGGCCTGTAGCCAAGTGTGATTCCTGAATGCCATGGAGGGCCCAGGCCGCTGTGCCAGTGGCCTCCCTAGGCAGGTGGGCCTAGGCTGAATAAGGGAGAGAGAGAGCCGGTGGAGAAGCAGGGTTCCGCCACCGTACTTGCTTCCAGGCTCCTCCCTGATTCCCCTCCATGGTGGATTGTTGATCTGGGAGTGGAAAGCAAATAAATCCTTTCCTCCCAGAGTTGCTCTTGGTCAGAATGTTTCATTCCAGCACCAGCAAAGCAAACTAGCACATCCAGGGAAAATGTCTGCCCTGGCACAAGTTCTTAAACATCAGAATTGCAAAACTGGAGAAGATGATGATAGTTAGCCAAGAGAAATACATTTATATAAGCAAAATCACACACAGTGAACGCTACCCACTGGAAAGTGTCGCCTTCGAACCTGCAAAGGAGCAGGGACTCAAATCAAACACAGGGAGAGGAGGACCACGTGGAGATTCTGGAACTTCAATGAAAGAAGGCAATGCAGGTGGAAGGAGAGTACTGCCTGCAGAGCCTGGCACGCCTCCTGATGTACGTTACTGACAGAGGGAACAGAGGCAAACCCACCTTCCTTTCCACAGCCCTCAAATGCTGCCCCTCCTAGCTCCAGGCAAGGGAACTAGGGGCATCTCTTAAGGGTAAGAGTGCTTGCCAAGGGGGTGGGGGGACCTCAGTTTAAATTGTCATCACTCATGTAAAAATCTGTGCAAGGCTGTGCATGCCTGTAACCCAGCCCTGAGGAACAGAGGCAGGAAGCCCAAGGGCGGAGAAGTCACCAAACACCTGTCTAGCTGGCTAAAAGGATGAGATTAGCATGAAGGATCCGTTGTCAAAGCAATGCAGTAGAAAGCAATTTAGAAGAAGACACCTGAAGTCCTGTGATGGCTTCTACAGGCACCACACACACACACACACACACACACACACACACCATACAGACCATATCACACATGCACACACATATCACATACACACATATCACACACACACACACACACACACACACACACGCACACACACCATACAGACCATACCACACATGCACACACTACATAGACCACACATAAACACATAAACACACACATATCAAATACACACATATCACACACACATCATACACACCACACACACACAGAACCACACATACACCACACACACATATACACACACATCACCACACACACACACAATTACAGATGACAGAATGGGAGAACATGGCAAAGAAAAACACTATATGAGGCACTGAAGAAAAATAGGAAAATGGAAAGATTTTGATGAGCAGTAAGACCCACATCTTCCCTCAACAAGACACGGGAGAAAGAAAATAGTCATTTAGAAAACTCTTCGCCTCAGCATGAACACTAGTAAATAAAAAAATCAGAGCTGAAAATAACATTTTTTTTTAAAATAAAAAGAAGCTCTGAGGGGAGTCACATGAGACCATAGCATCCATTAAACACAGCAGAAACCTTTCTTGGAGAAGCAGGAAGGAAACAGAATGTAGTTTGGCTCCTGGAGAGGTTTGTGCCTACCCACACCCCTAGGCTGCTCTGCCACAACACACAGACTTCTGTGAGCCTGTTCAGCTTCTCTTCTCTGGATCTTAATATTCTATGCAAAGAACAACTCCAAACAGCTCCACTAGAGGAAAGTAGATTTCTAGAAACAGGGAGTGTGTGTGTGTGTGTGTGTGTGTGTGTGTGTGTGTGTGCGCGCGCGTGTGCGTGTGTGTGTGTGTGTGTGTGTGTGTGTGTTGTATGGTGCATGTGTGTGTATGTGGTGCATGTGTATATATATGGGGGGTGTATGTGTGGTGTGTGTGTATATGTGGGGGTGTATATGGTGTGTATGTATGTGTGTATATGTGGTGTGTGTATATATATGAAGTGTGTATGTATGTGGGGTGTGTGGGGTATATGTAGTGTGTGTGTGTGTGTGTGTGTGTGTGTGTGTGTGTGTGTGTGGTGAGGTGTCTGTGTGTATGTAGTGTGTGTGATGTATGTTTGTGTATATGTGTATGTGGCGTGTGTGTGTGTATGTATATGGTATCTGTATGTGTGTGTGTGTGTTGTATGTGTATGTGATGTGTGTGCGTTTAGCATGTGTGTATTTTTACATCTATAAATGTGCATAGGGATTTACAATCTCTGGTACCATTCCTCAGGCACCATCCACTCTTGTCTTTTAAGACAGGGCCTCTCACTGACTTGGAATTTGCCAAGAAGGGCTAGACTGGTTGACCAGTTAGCCCCAGGTATCCTGTCTCTACCTCCCCAGAAATTAAAAGCACACACCACTAGCGTTGACTTTTCTTTATGTTTGTTTGTTTCAGTGGCTCAAGGGATCAAAGTCAGTTTTTTGTGCTTGAAGGGTAAGTGCTAACTGAACCATCACCCAGCCTCTAGCATATAATTTCTAAACATCCGGACAGGTGGTGATGATAACATCTTAGCTCTTAGGGAAGCACCTGCGAAGTCTACTAAAGGGCGCCTGTACACAAGGGGAAAAAAAAAACAACTTGAATGTTCGTCGATCAGTTTTATTCAGTGAGAGAATTTTATTGGGTTTCCTTTTTATCAACACTTCCTTTGTAGTTAGAATCTGACAATCTCAGGACTGGACAACCTTTGGAACTCATTTACTTCGTCCCAACTTAATAGCGAGGGTCCAAGCTGGGCTTGGTGGAGCACACCTACAATCCCAGCAATTAAGAGGTTGAGATCAGAGAGTCTCAAGGTTTCGGCCAGTATGAACTACATAGGAGGCTCTACTTCTAAACAAACAGAAGCAACGGAAGTCCTGCCAGGTGTACAGTGTACACTGGAAGGCTCAGCCACTCTCGGAGCTGAGCCAGGCAGATCACTGGAGCCCAAGAGTTCAAGGCCAGCCTGGCCATTAAAGTAAGACCCCCGCTTCATCTCAAACCAACAAAAGCTGAAGCTCAAAGAGGTTGTGTGGGGCTGACTTGTGTACTTCACTGGCATCTGTCTTAGTATATGAGAATGTGCATGTGTGCATGTGTCCGTGAATATTTGTATGTATGTATGTATGTATGTATGTATGTGAGTGTAGAGGTCATAGGTTAATTGGGTATCTTCCTCAATCTCTGCTCCCCTTATTGTTTGAGACAAGGTCTCTCACTGAGCCTGGTGCTCACTGAGTTTGCCAGGTTGGCTCTCCATCAAGCCAAGGAGCTTCTTATGTTCTCTTCCCCAGACCTGGGATTACAAGTATGACGCGCATACAATATTACCTGATAATGTTCATCTCTTTACACGGGTGCTAGGGATTCAAAAATCAGGTCCTCAAACTTACGTGGCAAGCACTTTACTGACTGGGCCTTCTCCCTACCCACCTTTGTTATTACAACTGGATTTTTAAAAATTATATTTCATCATTTATTTGTGTGTATAAGTATGTGCATACCATGAACACGTGGAAGTCAAAGAACATATCAGGGGAGTGGGCTCCCATGGGGTCCAAGGGATGGAACGTGCCAGCCCTCACTGTGTGCCCTCCTAACAGCTTGGGACGACTGGTGAATAAAAACATTTGGAATAAGGAGCAGGCGAGCCCTGAGGTGCCCATAGGAAACAGAAGGAAAAGAAATACACTTCTGTGGTGCCTTGTGGGGAAACTCCCTGCTGAGATCTCCAGGGTCAGGGGTCAGAAGAGAGGCGTGCAGAGCCTCAAACATCTGGCAATGGCTTTAAAACCATCCTTTGCTGAACTATTAAACCGTAACCCCAACACGTCTGCCTTGTCACCCGTGCTCCTAAAAAGAATGGAAACCAACTTGAGAGGGAACAGGAGCTCAGAGGCATCCAGAGTCAACTGGAGCCCACAGCCAGACTGCTTGGTTTGGGTTTGGTTTTGATTTTTGGTTTTGGGGTGTGTGTGTGTGTGACTGTTAATCTGTTCGTTTTTGCGTTTTTGAAGCAAGGTCTCAAGTAACCCAGCTTGACCTCTGGATATGTAGCTGAGGATAACTTTGAACTTCTGATCCTCCTGCATCTCTACCTTTGGAGTATAAGGTTACAGTCATGTGCTAGCATGCCTGGTTTACCCAGTGCTGGGGATTTAGCCCCAGGCCTCTGAGCATGCTCCACCAATAGAGATATAGCCACAGCCTCCAGAGAATACTCTTAAGATGTCAACTAAGGAAACAGCTAACTTGAGGGAATGCGGGGAGGACAACAAAACAGATGGCTTACATTCTCCCCATGGGAATGGGAGGAAGTTAAGCTACACCCACCTGCTCCCCACACATGTAGTTTTATGCCCACAGAGGGTTCTGGGAAGGCCTTGAAGCCAAGAGGCCAGTATGTTCTCCCCCCTCAAATCTCTCTGTAATAATGACTCAGGCACACATGTATTACCAGTGTGCTGTCAGAAGTTCCCTCAGGAATAACAGTCAGCACTCAGGCTCAGGTTAGGCCTTGCCCTTGCCAACTACTGGTGAGACCTCAATAAATCCTTCAGCCTGATGACACCAGCTACAAAGAAAAGGGACCTATAGGGGTCTTCCCTGCCGTCCCTTCCAAAGCTCTCTTAAGTCTCCTCAGGGCATGCATTAAGAAGGACCAACACAGCCTCATCTGCCTGAATAACCACCAGCTCACGTGGGCTCCTGACTAGAGTGTCTGGTCTTACGATATTATAATCTCCCTGTGTCTATACACTGGGAAGAACATTAGAGTCTGTCGCGGGGGTTACAAGAGGAATTAAATGACTCCAACCAAAAGAAGCACATGAAATAGTGGCAACTGCAGAAGGTAAATTTTTCATCAATGCAACTCTGAGCTTTATTATTACTTTTTGTTTTGTTCTGTTTTTCTGAAACGTGGCCTCACATTGCTCAGGCTGTCCCTAACCACACTATGTAGATGAGATTCTCACTCCTCCACCTTATGAAGTGAGCACTGAGATCACCGGAGTGCACCACTATGCCCAGTTATTATGCAGTGCTAGGAAATGAACACAAGGCTACCTGCAAGGAGGCAAGCGCTCTGTCCACTGAGCCCAGCCCCAGCTGATGGTCCCATGGTCCCTGTTACCCTTTACATTCATCCCTGACCCTATCCACAAAGACACACAATCTCTGAGACAATCACCCAAACCATTCTCATTCCGCTATGTGGAGCCCAGGGATTGAACTCAGGTTATCAGGTCTAGCAACAGATACCTTTATTGACTGAACCAAATGGGCAGACCATACAAAAGGTATTTTAGACCAGCACAGCATGGCAGGGCCTGCATGCACTATGTGTGCACGACTACAACTAAGGAGCTCAGATGGGAACACACATACATTCTCTCTCTCTCTCTCTCTCTCTCTCTCTCACACACACACACACACACACACACACACACACATGAGTAAGGATGGGGAGTAGGGGGAGGGGGTAATAAGGCTTTTCTTTTTCTGCAGTGCTGAGAATTAGACTTCAGGCCACCTGTATGCCAGGCAGATGCTTTGCCAGCAGGCATGTCCAATCTTCTGACATCAAAACATGGTATTGTCATCTACAAAGTCAGGCAACTGAATTTAAAAAAAAAAAAAAAAAAAGACGTTTCCAGTAAGTCAACGGTTTGTGTTGGGCCATATTCTTAGCCATTATAGGCCACATGCTTGATACCAGTGAGAGATGACTGGCGGTGAGGGGGGTGGGGGCACGCAAGAGAACTTTTGCTCATATGCAGAAGTGCCTTAGACCATTGAGGCAGAAGCTTGCAGTATAGCTCTAGCTGGTGTCAAACTAGCTAACTAGCTATGTAGACCAGGGTGGCCTTGAACTTGCAATAATCTCTGTAACTCTAACTGCTAAATGTTGGGATTACAAATATTGCCCCCCACCTACAGCTCAGGTAAAGCAACTCTTACTAGTATATGGGAGCATATCTCTTTCCTGAGCTCATGGGCAGCAGAACAAAAAGATTCTTTAGCAGTCCTGTAAGTAGCCACTCCAATGACATCCAGGAGGCATTAATATAGTCCTGGCATTAAAAGCAACAGACAATGCCAGTTCACAAGGGCAACTACACCCATCAAACCCAGGGATAAGAGGCAGGGAGGGATGGCTCAATTCCTAAGTGTTTGCCACAAAAACATGAAGACCTGTGTTTGAACTGTTGACAAGTACATAAAACGCCAATCCCAGAAAAACACATCTGTAATCCCAGGGCTAGGGAGGCAGAGGCAGGAGGAACCCTGGAGCCTGCTGGCCAGCCAGTGTAGATGATCAGTAAGTTACCCTGTCAAAAAAACAAAACAAAACTGCAGAACAATTGAAGAAGACATCTGACATGGACTGCTGACCTCCACATATGCACATGTTCCAGGACAAACATAAATGTGCACACACAGACACAAGATGAAATGGCTTATTCCCCTTATTGCCTGCCTCGATTTGGGGGGACTACAGAGTTCCAGAAGGAAGGCCCTGTTTTCACTCTATAAGTTTGTAACTTAGACAAAGGTGCTTGCTGTGAGGTTCTTAAGAACTTAAACAATTCCTATGAACCCCCTCCAACCCACGCAGCCCTCTCAAGACCAAGTCAGGGACTAAAAAATTAAACTGGAATTGACTTTAAAAAGAAAAAGAAAACAGCTCAAATGTCCAAACACACAGCAGAAGTCCTCACTCTCCTGGCTGAGGACATGGTCACAATGCCAAGGCTCCTGGGACCTTGTCTTGGCAGCTTTCCAAGAGCTACTGGTCTGCATTGGCACTGTAAGAGGTCAGCTGTACTACCTGAGAAGGTCATGCAGAGGAAGAACATCTTCATCGCCAGCATCAGGTCTGGCCATGGCTCAGAGAAGATGCTGGATACATGCTAGGATTGGGGATGACTCAATAGATCGTCTACTGCACAGGCATAAGAGCTGAGTTCAGATCCTCAGCACCCATGAAAGGCCAGATCCACTGGTGCACACCAACAGGGGTGTGACTTACAAGTAAACCAGCGTGGCTCAGTCAGTGAACTCCAGGTTCACTAAAAGATCGTCTCAGAAATAAGGTGTGGAATAATTGAGGAAGACACCTGACTGATATCAACCCCGGAGCCTCTGCAGGGACACACACACACAAACGCATAAACACACATACACCACACACATACATAGACACACACATAGACACACATTACACACACGAACACACACACAGACACACACACAGACACGCAGACATATACATCACACACAAAAACACCCAAACACACATACATAGACAGAGACAGAAAGTATGGTGTGGGGGAGATAAAGATAGGTTATCAACATGAACACAATGATATTAAATAGTGTAAAGATATGACCTAGATTAGGCATTTTATAACCCTAGTGTAGTGTAAACCCATGCCTATAATTACAACACTTGGGATACGGAGGCATGAAAATCAGGAACTCAGCTCGCATCTAGACCACACGGTAGCTTCAGGCCAGCCTGGGCTACGTAAGACCAAAAAAACCAAAACTATACAAAACTTCAAAGGATGGGCAGATCCTTACTCGATTCAAAAATAGAAATTTAAGAGTTTAGCCCTCTCTTCTGGCTATTCCAAGTGACTCTACTTCAAAGCAGTCATTAACTCTAAAAGCAGTACTCTGTAAAACCTGCACTGACAGGTTCCAAGCATTTGTCTCCCACTCAAACCTCTGAACTGTCACCCAGATGGCTAATTCCACTCTCCCTATAAAAACAATTTCTTCCCTCTTCTGATGCCTGGATTCTGACATTTATACACTTCCATCAAGGCTGCTCATTACGTTGTTCAACCAGCACCAGAAATTCCTTTCCTAAACTTTATGGTCATTATAGCAACCCCTGAGAGAAGGCTAACAGCACAGGCTTGCCTGTCCGTCTGATAACCAGCCACATCCCCCACCCAGGACAAGCTGTAAGAAATGACTCCAGGCCCAGTGCTCTTTAAGTCTCTCAGGAGCGAAGCTGCCTGTGAGGATGCAGAATGGTGACAGAGAGTACCAAATCTTCCTGATGACTGCCCTTAGGGACTTTACGGACACTTCTGAAATACCAACTACCCTCTTCCCCTGATGGGACTCTGTGGTGACACAGACCCCCCACCCCCCAATCATGATGTATTTCCCATGCAAGCATGGTGACCTGCATTTGGTCTCCAGGACACAGGTCAAAAGAGACAATGATACTGCAGTGTACACTTGGAATCCCAGCACTAGGGAGAAAGAGTAGGGTAGATCCCAAGGCTCGCTGGCTAGCCAGCCTAAACTACTTACTGGGTTCCAGGCTAGTAAGAGATTCATAAAACCAGGAAGTGGATGGTGCCTGAAGAACAACGCCTGAGGCTGTCTTCTGACCTCTACACAGATACCTCTGTCTGTCTGTCTGTCTGTCTGTCTGTCTCTGTTTGTGTCTATATCTGTATGTCTCTGTCTCTCTCACATACGCACACATGCATACACACACACACACACACACACACACACACACACACACACTCGAAATGGAGAGGGGGGATGAAGGGAGGGTGAGAAAAAGGGGGAAGGAGAGGGAGAAGCAGGGAGAAAATGGCCAAATTACATAAGGAAATAGTGAACAGCAACTCTTCTGGGACAAGCTCAACTGTGATCCCAGAAGGCTGTGACATTTCCATGCTTAGGAGGCCAGCCGAGCACATGGCTGGTGGGTTCTTTTGAAACCAGGGAAGCCGAATGGGAAGAAAGGAAGTCTGAATTGCTCTCATCTCTTGGGGTCCCTTCCAGCTCCTCTCTGGGAACACTGCGGATGCGCATCCATATGCACATGTTCTGTATAAAAATGCATTCGGATGTGTGACTATATAATGAGCACAGTGTTCACACTTTCTACACACAAAGCACTGGGAATGTGCACGCGGCTCAGGAGAAGATCCAAAGGCCCGGCGAGCTCTGCTGTGACAGCCACTGGAGCTCACAGAGACAACCACACTCAGAGAAAGGACCAAAGCTCCTGCTAGCTCAGGTTACCTTCAATCCAGCTGGTGGGAGAACTGGGGAGCTGCCTCACTGAGGAAAACATTTGCAAGCATGAAGACCTGAGCTTGACCACTGGGACACACATTCCTAAGAAGCCAGGCAGGTACAGGTAGATAGTTCAGTGGTTAAATCACCTGCTAGACAAGCATAAAGACCCAAGTTTCAATCTCCATCACTCATATAAAGCTGGACACCACAGTGTCTATAATCCTAGCACTCCTGTGGAAAGATAAGGGACAGAGACAGGAGCCTCAGAACTCAGGTAGGTCTCGGCTAACATGTGCCTCAGAAAACAAGAGCTTGTATTGTCTCTGACAAGATTGACAGCAAGGACTGATGCTTAAGGCTGTCCTACTTTATATGTACACACACACATGGACACATACATGGACACACACACATGGACACACACACAAACACACACACACACATTTTACATTTAAAAAAAAGCAAGGCACAATGACATAGAGATATAATCTCAGTGCTATGGAGGTGGAGACAGATGGACCCCTGAAGCTCACAGACCAGCCTACCTACCTCGTACCAGGCCAGTGAGAGACCCTGTTTTAAAAACCCATGATGCACAAAATCTGAGGAAGGACAGCTGAGGTTGTTCTCTGACCTCCACATGCAAGGACACACACACACACACACACACACACACACACACACACACATTCTGATAGTTACAAAGCTCCATGCCCCTGTAGACTCTTATCCTACTAACTCTAGCCTCAAATGTTCCAAACTAGGAAGGCAGGCGGAAGGAGAGAGACACAGAAAGACATGACTCAAGCCTTTTGCCCAGATAGTCAACTGGGCCACAGGCAGTTGCTGGGGACAGACACTTCCTCCTTTTCTCTGTCCCTAAAAAGGGTACTCAGGTCACTATAGGCCCCTTCACCCCTTGTCTCCATTTCCAGAGTAAGTTTATCATATGGACATTAAGTTGGTAACAGAAGAAAAACTAAAATGTCCTCTAAAGGGGAGAGCTTTGTTCTGATCCTAAGAGAATCAGACTTAAGCCTTCCCATCTCAGCACTGAGCGACAGCCACAGAATGATTTGGAGGAACTAAGGGAGGGTGGAAAAATTCATAGAAGACAGGTATGAGACAGTTTGACTTTCTTGACTGAGATAGAGCTCTGTTCCAGCGACAAAGGGTCTCTACCACAAGTCCAGGGTGGAAGATCCCACCGGTCTTGACAACAAACTAGAGATAGGTCAGTTAATGAACTTGCTTTCCACTTAGAACTCAATAGATTCTAATTTGATCTAACCTTATATCCAAGTGCAGTTACAGATGTGACTTTGCCATTACATGGAAAACCCACACAAACCTTGGTTTCCTGCTTCCCAACTTCACAATCCCAGAGGTACCCAGGACCAGATTCAAACACCAAGCTGAGGCCTGGCAACTACTGCCAGGAATTACTGAGCTCTAGATCTAGACCAGGCAACCTCAGCAAATCAGAAGGCATTCTCTAGGTCTTACACTTACACACACACACACACACACACACACACACACACACACACACACACAGAGCTCAAGAGTGCTCCAAAAGCCACTGAACAAAAAAATACAAGCGCCACCCTTTCCCTCTTCCCCGCGGTGGCTTTGTGTGTGACATCAACTGTGAGCGCGCGAATGTTGTCGAGCTCACACACCCCCTTCCACCCAAACTGCTCCCAGCACAGAGTAAATGCGCGCGACTGAGCGCCCAGCGGAGAGTGGGTCCACCTGGCAGACCGACGCGTCACCAGGCCTCTGGTCTTCCACCCGCAGGGAGCAAGGGTATGACATCCACGCCCCCGTCTCTAGAGGCCAGAGTGGCTCTGGAAAGCAGAACCCTGGTGCCCGTCACAGGCCAGGCAGAGGCCGAGGGCGAGAAGGGTGAAGAGGATACAGAGATTCCCCACTCGCACACCCCCTACCCCCAATTTAGCGAGCTGCGGCCCCAAAGGGGACCAAAGCAGCTGGCCTGGCGACTCGGCAGGAAGTTCCCAGGACCGCACTGAGCATGCTCTGGGGGAGTGTGTACGCGGGTGTCGCCCTTACATCCCGCAGCCTCTGCCATCTACCAGTCGTGGGTGCACGCCGGCAGGATCGCGGCCAGGGCTGGCGGTCCCCAAGGCTATCTAGGTTACGAAGGGTATTCTTGACCTTTCAGCCTGGAGCTTTGGATCTTTATATCCTTTCTCCCCAGGGACCTGGGGTCCCACTCCTTCATTCTTCCTTCCAACTGGCTCAAGGCACATCTCACGCTGAGCTCTCGGATCCCCAAGACCCTAGCCCGGCCCACGCTGGCATCCTGGTTTCTGGTTTCATCGCGGTCCCAGCGACCAAAATGCCAATCTCAGCTTCTCGCCTCCAGCCCACGCCACCCGAGCCCCTTCTGGACAGTTCCTTGGAAGCCTAAAAGCCTCAGAGGCTAGGGAAGGTCTTCGGGGTCCCATGAGAGGGGATGCCTCTGAGCAGGTGGTGGACCCTCCAAGCGGGTCCCTCGGTTGTACTCTGGGGTTCCCACCCCCGTCCCAAATCAAACACCGCCAGAACATCCACCCACGCAGCCCCCAGTGTCAGCGTTGGGCCGGATAAGGGTTGCCTCATCTCCTCTATCATCCCCAACGCGTCCCCCCGCGAACCACAGTCCGTGCATCTCCCCGAAGGGGGATGGCGAGCTTCTGAATCGATCGCTCGACCCTGCAGCAGCTCTTACCTGCTAGTAGGGCAGCAGCAGAAGCACCATCAGTAGCAGTCGGGGTCACTCTCCAGCAGCCGTGCTCCAGGGGACAGAGGTCCCAGGCACAGCCAGGAGCGGGGTCAGAGCGCCCCCTGAGACTGAGATGCGGCTACCTGGGCTAGATCGAGCCTGGGGCCGCCGCTGCCACCGCGGGAGCCGCAGGGCTGCCGGGCGAGCGGGCCTCGGCAGGGACGGTCTGAAAACTACCAGCCCTGGCGGGGCCGTGCGCAGCGCTTCCACCTTCCGCCTCTAGACGCAAGCAGAGACGTTCCTCCTGGGTCCAAACGATCAGAACAGAAAGGTTAGGAGATCTTTTTGAGGTTTCTGCTACCCTTCCCGGATCGACCTAC
The DNA here is from genome assembly GCA_902729485.2 of Mus minutoides. Lineage (NCBI taxonomy): Eukaryota > Metazoa > Chordata > Mammalia > Rodentia > Muridae > Mus > Mus minutoides. The sequence continues at coordinate 32,357 of LR752551.1, read as the reverse complement.
CCAACTTCTCTCAGCTTCTAGGCTCGCGCCGCTCTCCAAGGCAAAGGGATTCCGGGCCACAGACGTTCGGCAAATTCCCCGCCCACCCCGGCAGAGCGCTCAGCCAATTCGGAACGCCTCGGCTTCTCGGGGATCGTCTGCAAACTCTAGACCCTGTACACAAGAGGACTTGAAGCCGCTCCATTCCGCAGCCTAAGGAGAAACAGGCAGAGAGCTAGACCGAGGGAGTTGAGTAAATAATACTCTAGCAAGGTCAGGGGCAGGGTACAATTACTGTTACATACAATGCATTCTCCAGAGTGATGGTCTCTGAGCCTCCTCAGGACAGGGACTTTCCAGGAGTGAAGCCAGTGGGGAGGAGATGGCGGGCTCAACTATTTAGGGGGTCTTGCCAACTTTTAACAAACGCCCTGCGCTCCATTTTATACTTTATAGAGTAGATTGGCAAAAACAGTAGGAAATTCTGTCCCGTGTCTTTTTTTTTTTAACGGAACAGATTTGTATTTGTTTATTTTGTGATGGGGGCGGGGGGGGGGGTGCAGTCTTACCTAACCCAGACTGGCCTCGATAAACTTGCTTTTAACAGAGAATACCCTCGAACTCTGCATCCTCTTGCCTCCATCTCCCGAGTACGGGAATTACAAGCATCACACCCTTGGCTTTGGTGACCCTGAGCAAGCCATTTATCCCGCTCCTCTTAGTGGCTCTATTGATGAGGGCAATAACGGCTGCTCCATGACATTATTGTGAAGATGGAATGAAATATTTGTAAAGGGTTTGGCAGTGACTGGTACACAGTAGGCACACAATTTTTCTAATGTGCTTCTTTTCTCTGCTCTGTCTGCGTTTTATGAGCAGCCTGGACAGCTTAACACCGTACTCTTGTAAATTCAAACAGAAATAAAACACATCTCCTGCCCTGAGGGCACCACAACGAAACACTGACTAGCATGAAATATTCAATCGGCCACCCTCCAGGGAGCTGGCCGTGCATTTACATCACGGAGCATTATAGATCCCGGTTAAGTGTTGTCTGGAATGGAAGGAGGGTGGACTGATGGATTACCCGGGGTGTAAATGACAGGAAGTTCTGCTTCTGTGAGCCATCGCTATATCCAGTTACAGTACAAGGGTTTATCCTGCAGAATTTCTTCAACCTTGTTTCACAGCTCCGTTCTTGGGCTAATTTCACCCTAACTTGCCCCCCTCTACATCCCCAGCAGAATTATTTTTTATTTTAAACCTGGGGATTAAAGAATTTTTTATTTTTTTAACACTAGAAACAATTTAGTTCCTCTTCTGCGTTTTGTAGAGTAGCCCTCTCGGCCACACAGCCAGTGAGTAAGAGCTCTTGACACCCAGGTCCTTCATAGAACACACCTGTGGTGTTGTCTCCTGCTTGGAGCACCCTGGGAATGTACACAAATGAAATCAGCCCTTCTTTAACATCCACCTGGAGGAAGAGGCTGGGCTACTTCTGAATCAGAAGAGCTTCCACGTGTCAGAGACAGTCCAAGTGGGGTCCAAGGACACAGAGGAAATTAGGGTGCACAGGACGAGCTTTTCTGGAAACCCCAGGAATATTCTGAGGCATTCTTCCCTCTCAAGCCCTTAGGAAAAAAAAAGTGTCTCAAGAAAAATGGTGACATCTGGTGGCCAGGACTTTCTGTGCTGGGTACAGATTCTAATCATAATAGATTCTTTAGAAAGCCAAGTCCCATGGACTGGACTGTTCCTAACTGTACCAAACTGGTAGTCTGAAAGACATTCATCACTTAAACTTTATAGAGGATATTCTATATAGTTATTTCAGATTCTTTAACCCAAAGCACATACATATATAAAGAAATAAAATATGATATAAATAAAATAGTAAATTCATGTGTACACATATGCATAATCTCTCTTATCTATCCTTTTCATTTACATAAATATATTGCATGTTCTTAGGGAGAAATTAATATTACTTCAATTGTTCTTTCCATAGAGCAAAAGCATTAATTTACTGGAGCTGGGGAGATGCTTCAGTCAGTAGAGTGCTTGCTTCTGTGACTAGGAAGGCCTGAATTCCATCCCTAGTACCCATTCGTAAAGAACCAGGCTTTGTGGAGCATGCTTGTAATCCCAGTGCTGGGGAACGAGGAGACAGACTGATCCCTGTAGCTTGCTGGCCTGCGAGCATAGCCAAGTTGGAAAGTTCCAGGTAAAAGTGAGTGCAAATGAGGTGGGCATCTATGAAATAACACCTAAGGTTGACCTCTGACCTCCACAGGAACATGAACACACTGAATATACTCTCTGAATAATTGCAAAAGGGACTCTTCCTTGCAGAGAGAACAGTGGTAGCAGAATGAACTAGTGGTGGCTAGTTCACCCCCAGAACCAAGATGAAAAGTTGATCTCAAATCAGCCACATCCCAGCCTGGATGGCGACTTCCTCGCAGTTATCTAGTCTGCATACACTAACCCTTCGGTGAATCTTCTCTAATCTATATACCCTGGTGTCTCCCAAGACCACGGGGCCCTGTGCAATTGGGGCAGAATCCTAGTTTCCTCTTATTGCTATGACTAATGCCATGACCAAATCCAGCTTTGCAGGAAAGAGCTCATTTGGCTTATACTTCCAGGTTACAAACCATTACGGAGGCTAGTCAGGGTAGGAACTCAAGACCAGGTGTGGTGTCCCTTCCCCACCAACATAGTTGGTGCTATTACCAGAGCCCTGCCGCACCCAATGGCATCCATTGTGTTGTTAACTAGGCTAAGAGCCCGGTACCCCTGCAGCCAGGTTCTGCAAGTCTCCTAGGTCACCTGGCTCCACCAGCTTACCAGAGGCCCACCTACGACCAGCCCACCTGCGCAACCTGCAAGATGTCACGAGACTTCAGGGTTCCCGCCAAACTCCAGAACGCCTGCGCAGAAGACTGGGGGCGGGGTTTCCCTTCCTTTATCCCCAAATGCTTGCCCACCATTAAACAGTCGGTCTAAGCAGAAGCAACCATGTAGCCTCGGAGTTCTTCTTTCTTTCCCCTCTCCCTTAGTTTCATTTCAGCTTCGGGCCAATCCTCCAGGAACCCAGTCCACTGCGGGCAGTGGACCCCAACAACCAGGACCAACCGTGGAGGAACACTGCTTGCTGCCCAGGTCTCTGGCTTGATCATAGGCCCATGTTACCCAGGGTTGGTGCTGCCCTGCTGTGGGTTTGGCTTTCCCACGTCATTCATTAATCAAGACAATCTCTCAAGTATGTGACAACGTCCAAGCAAGTCCAGGCAATTCCTCAGTTGAGGTTTCCTACCCTTAGGATGTATCATCAAGTTGACAGTAAAAATCAGTTGGCACACTTCACATATACACACCAATACATCCTGTTGGAAGATTCAGAGGGAGGGGTGATAGGAATCTCAAGTGAGGTTCCAGTGATCCCTGCCCCTTTACCCCCTCTTTCTATGAGAATTCCTCAACAGTCAACAGGCCTGCTCTGCTCTCAAGGGTCTCTTGTTAAGAGTCACAGCTGCCTCAGTGAGGTCCGTGGTTGTTACTCCGAGAGAACAGAGTGCTACAGGGTATCTGATGTCATCCTTTTTTTTTTCCATGTCATTACCAGTGCCTGTTGCCAAGTCATTTTGAATTATATTGTTCCGTGTCTGCCTGTATATTTGTTCCAGGTACCATATGGTAGATAATTGCTCAGTTATCAACACAGTAAACAGGCTTTGTCCACATAGTCGATTCTATTGTCTCCTAGTCTCTCTATGTGATTTTTATTTATTGTTGTAACACTTCATGGGACAGAGAGTACTGTGTCCATTTTATAGATCTAGGAAAAGTAAATGACTCACCCACCCATAAGCACTATTACTAAGGATCTTAGCCATTACTGAATCTGAAACCATCTTATCCCCGAGGCCTGGAATCTTTGATGCCCTTGTTGCCCATATTAGAAAACCAAGAAGAGATGAAGAATGGAACAGAAACTACTCTAAAGAACTTGTGAGATCCTAAAATATAGGTGGTATACATAAACCTATTGAAACTGGCCTATAGACATTTTAAGCAAATAACGATTGTGGTCATAAAATGTCAAATCTGCCTCTGTCTTAGATCGGGGCTCTGTGAAGTGCCTACCACCATTATCTCAACAACAACGCTTTTTTCCTGCTCGGGATTGAGCCACCTTCCTGCCTGGAGAGATTATCTACTGTGTGTGCCTGGGAAAGGTAGATGGCTGTGTCTGACAAGTCAGTGGGACCCCGTTCCTAAAGTGCACATTGCTAGTGTGTGACGGGATGCCTAGGCGGTAGGACCTTAAATGTGCTTGTGCTAGGGCTTTGGGAGTTGTTTAAAGATGCAATTCACTGAAGCAATGCCCATCTTTCTTTTGAATAAATCTCTTACCTCCTTAAATCAGTCCAAAGAGGTCCTAGTTATTTTTAATTAAGTAGCTGAATGATAGACATTTGAATCCAGAGGCACAAGCTCTTGGGAAACAGGTTTAAACGGGGAAGGGTCATCTAGTTTGATTAAAGCTGAGAGTTGAAACAGTAGAAAGGTTTTGTGGGGGCAGGAGTATAGCTCAACGATACAGCATTTTCCTAGCATGCATGAAGTGCTGGGTCCAGTCTCTAGAAACAAAAGGGAAATCAAAACATAATTAAAGTTTTTGTATGTAACATTTGGCCTACCGTAGCTAAACTTCATTAAACTCACGGTCAGGGATATGGCTTGGTGGTAGAGTAAAATATAAGGTTCTACGTTCAACCCCCCAGCACCATAAAAAATGATTAATTTATGAATTTATTTAATCTAGATTAAAATTTTAGGGAAACCAAGCAGAAACTAAAGACTATGAGGGCTAATGGGAGGAAGGTGGCTGTGTGGAGCTCAACAGCTTCAAGAAGGAATAATTCGGCCAGTGAGACTGTGGGAAACGGATCTTGCAGCCAAGCCTGCCACCGACATATATTCAATTGCAGAGACTCAGTTATGAACACAGTAAGCAGGCTTTGTCCGAATAGTCAAGCCCATTGTTTCCTAATTATGTTTATTGTTATAACAGCTCATGGGACAGAGCTTACTGTGGTCATTTTATAGATCTAGGCAAGGTAAATAACACACCCCACCCATAAGCATTATTGCTAAGGTTCCTAGCCATTGCTGAATCCGAAGTCTGTTCCCAAGTGAGGAGAGAACTAACTCTTACAAGTTGTCTTTGGCCTCCATACAGGCTTGGTGGCACTCGCACACACAAAACAAAACCAAGTAAGTGCAAAAAAGTTGAATAGTAGAAAAATGCTAATGATCTCCAGGTCCTGAATTTGGGTCAAGCTACATATGAAATGGCTATCTATGGCATGTCAAACAAATGAAAGAAACGGAAATAAACAACATAACTTGTTTAACAGCTGAAGGTCAAGATATATGAAAAAACGAGGCCATTGTTGGTCTTGTGAGTTACTGGCTTATGTCACCTGGGCTCATGGGAGATCTGTCCTCTTATGTCACGGCTGCTAGTTAGAATAGAAGGAAAGAGGGTTCGAATAACAGGTGATGCGATTGAGGCACAAACATCAGCCCCTCCCTGGCTTCCCAGGCCAAAAGACGACAATAACAGCACTCCACACTGACCCACTGTGTGTGTGTGTGTGTGTGTGTGTGTGTGTGTGTGTGTGTGTGTTGGTTGGGGGGAGGGGACAAGCATGCCAATGAGCACTTATGGAGGTCAAAGAACAATTTTGTGGAGTCAGACAGCTTAGGCCATCAGATTTGGGGGCAGGTGCTTTTACCATCTTGCTGGCTGGCTCTTCCCCCTTCTTTCTTCTCTTTTTTTCTCTTTATTTTTCTTCTTTCTCTTTCTTTCTTTCTTTCTTTCTTTCTTTCTTTCTTTCTTTCTTTCTTTCTTTCTTTCTCTTTGCTTCTTTCTTTGTTTCTCCTTTCTTTTCTCCCTCCCTCCCTCTCCCCCTCTTCCCTTTCCCCTTCCCTTCCTGACAGGATCTCAGTTAACTCAGGCTGCTCTCAAACTCAACTCTCTAAGTAGCTGAAGATGACTTAAACTTTTGATCCTGCTGCCTCCGCCTCCCAAGTGCTGGAATTACAAGAATGTGTCAAGGTGCTGGTTTACTGTCAGGGATCAAACCAGGCTTTGCGCATAGGACTGAAGCTCTCTACCACCTGAACTGCATCCCTAGCTGTTCTCTGAGCTTTTATGGTAGATGCTAAGTCCTTTTATGAAGATGAGATGTCACAAAGACTTCAGTGTCACATAAAGGAAGAAATGCAAGACCTTAGCGAGTGCACCACATTTTCCATGACACAAATGGAAACTGGAATTGCGGAGCAAATGACCCAGTTCTGGACAATAACATTTAAGGGTATATCTACCAAGAAATATTGTTTGTGTTGTTGTTGTTGTTGTTGTTGTTGTTGTCATTGTTTGGGATAGGGTTTCTCTGTGTAGCCCTATGAGTACTGGAACTCACTCTGTAGACCAGACTGGCCTCAAACTCAAGAGATCCTCCTACCCCTACCTCCAGTGTGCTAGGATTAAAGGAGTGCACCATCCCAGCCAGCCCAAAATACATTGTTTCCATTGTCTTTATTGGTAGTGGTAAGGATGGAACCTGCCCTTTGTTTCCTCTTGATGCAATTGTGTAGTGGTAAGAGAGCAGCAACAGGCATCCTAGGTCTAATGAGAGCCAGACAGGTACTATACCGTGGAATCATATCCCTAGACCCTCTGTTTCCTTCGTGTACCTTTGGGCTTCACACCCTTGAACTGAGGTCCGGAAGCTGGAGCCATGACAGCTATTATGCAACCCTAAGGCATAAACCTAAAAAAGAAAAGCCAAGTGGATGATCAAGTCTAAAAAGATGAAAATGGTCCAGACAGTTGAAGAGTCCTTGTAAGGAGCAGTGCGCATCAGGGCTCCTTGTTCTATGAGGGGAAGAAACTGAAACTTGGTACAGGATTATTTATTAGTGAAAAGCACACCAACCTAACACCTGTAGCCTAAAGCATTTCTAAAGGACAATGTAATCCTGAAGAAAACACCCGAAATAGCATTACCGTAAGCATCTTTCTTCCAGCCACAGAGAGACATCTCAGAATAGCCTGTCTTCTTACTTGCTACTTCTTGAAAACTTGGAAGAAAATCTAAATTCGTTCTATAATTTATAGTAGTACACTTTAAAAGAAATCCCCTGCCCCAATGACCCTTTGGATTACAGAGCTGCTGCTGGGCATTTTGTTCCATGGTCTCCAGCTCCTTTACAATACATGATCTTTACATGACCTTTACATGCTCTCCTTCCCTTTGGTTTATATCCCTGTGATGTAAGATTCCTGGTTCCTCCAGAAAAGATGATGGGCTGCTTGGAGTTTTAGTATGGATTTTAATTTTTAGCTGTTGCTAATCATACAAATTTATGGAAGAGGCGCATTATGGAAATGTATACAGTGTATAACAATCTAAGGTTCTTAACATTCACCTCTTTAAAAGATTAAAATAATCATTTGGCTCACTCTTCCCTAAGGATCTACACACACTGTTGGGAAGCTGCTCACACCGCTATGAATAACTTTATTGAAACTATTGTGCCCCCCCCACACACACACACACGTGCATACATACGCACATGTTGGGGATTGGTTCTAAAGTCGGCTCCCAAGTCTGTGCTTCCAGACCTGAGGGTCCCTCCCTGCCCCTAGCTGGCTTTGACTGATAATAAAGAATTGCTGTACAGCCAATGGCTGGGCAGAAAAGCGAAGGTGGGACTTTTAGTTGGCCCGGACAAGGGGTGGAGAGAGAGAGGAGAGGAGGGGGATTTCCATGACTCAGGGCAAAGGATCAGATTTAGGAGCTGCAGGAGAAAAATCATCCAGCAATGTAGGTGGAAAAGAGAATGTGGTCCTATGGGGGGAACTCCCCAGAAGGTAATGGGGTAGCAGAGATAAAATATAGATTTTAAAAGACATTAACTCAGGAATACCAGAGAGAGATGTGAACTAGCTGTGGGGAGGTTTGGAAGTGCCCAGCCATTGATCTAGTCAAGGCATATCAAAATTAACTGGTGTGTGTGTGCGGGTGCGCGTGCATGCCTGCCTGTCTGTCTGCCTGCCTGCCTGCCTGTGTCTGTCTCTCTTTCATTCTCGAATCTAGAGAGCTCTTGAGTGAGTGCAGCTCGTACAACTCGCTGGGAACCAAAGCAGTTTAGCAAATCTGCTGCAACATACATATATATACACATGTGCACGCGTGCATGTGCACACACACACACACACGCACACGCACACGCACACACAGACATGAAAACAGAAGCAGGACTTTTTGGAGAGAATCATCAGGAGTGGGAGAGGAGTAACTGAGAAAAATGAGCATAACTGATAAAAAGACGATATTTACACATATGAAAATGTCAAAGTGAAACCAGTTATCCTATAGAGCTAATATATGTTAGTAAAAAAACATATTAAAGCCAGGCAGTGGTGGTACACGCTTTTAATTCCAGCACTTGGGAGGCAGAGGCAGGTGGATTTCTGAGTTCGAGGTCAGCCTGGTTTACAAAGTGAGTTCCAGGACAACCAGGGCTACACAGAGAAACCCTGTCTCAAAAAACAAAAAACAAAACAAAACAAAAACACACACACAAAAATTAAAATATTTTGGGCCTCTAGGGGTTTTTGTTTGTTTGTTTATTTATTTGTTTGTTTGCTTAAGACAGAGTCTCATATAGCCTGGGATGACCACAAACTCCTTATCTGTCTGAGGATAACCATGAAATTATGATTTGCCTACATCTATCTCCCAAAGGCTGAGATTATGGGAACATAGGTGCATGCCACCATGCCTGGATTTAAAAATTTATGATTCCCATGTAACCATTACCATGTATATAGTCAATTGACAATGACGTCACAGTATGTGTATACAGTCTGCGCTGGTTAAATCAGTGTTGTTAACATTTGGAGCTTTTTGTCATTACTGTATATTTTGGAAGTGGAGCTCCTAGGAACCCACCCTTGATCCTCTGCAACAGCAATAGTGCTCTTAACTGCTGAGCTATCTCCCTATCCCCTGGCCACCTAACTGTCTGATAGCAAACCTACCATGATGGTCTATCACAGCAGTAGCAAACTGCCACAGACACAAACACAGTGGCTGAGAACAGCTCAGATCTGTAATCTCACTATGCTGGTGAGCAGTCTGAAATCAAGATCCTAGCTGGAGGGACAGTGTGCAAAGTGCTTGCCTTGCAAGTTTGAAGAGCGGAGTTCAATCCCCCAAACTTGTGTTTAAAATGATCTAGGTGAGATGGTGTGTGCTTATAACATGGGGAGACAGAGATATGTGGATTCCTAGTATTCTCTGGCCAAGCAGCCCAGCCTTCTTGACAAGTTCCAGGCCAAAAGAGGACCTACTCAAAGCCAAAAAAATAAAGGTGAGTGACATTCAGAGAATAACTCCTAAAGTCGTCCTCTGACCTGTGTACACACACACACACACACACACACACACACACACACACACTCATGCACGCACACACAAGCACACATACACACAAAAGCACATACATGAACACATACACACATTCATGCACACAATATATGAACACTCAAGAACATGTAAACACACGTGAACATATATGAACACACACAATTATGTATGTGCATGCACATGTATGTACATACGCACTTTGGAATTGACTGTTTCTAGAGACTGACCCAATTCCTAAGCCTATTGATTCATATCACACCACCTTTGCTCTCTTCATGTCAATCCTCTCATGGGTTCCATTTGTTAGATATAAATTTGAGGTCATAAAAAAAGAGCCCATCATTTCAACTGAAGAATGTGGACCAGGCAAACTTTACTCTTGATTAACAGGATGTGCTCTGAAGACCAAACACACAAAGACAGGAATTATATTTGGTTTTTATTCTAACTCGGATGGTGGCTCGGATGGTGGCTCTGCCTTTAGCCCATTAGCTGCAGTATGACCTCAAAATATATGGCTGGAGAGATGGTTTGGTGGGCATGGGTACATGCCACCAAGCCTGAGGACCTGAGTTCAATCCCGGGGGCCCATATGATGAAAGGAGAGAACCAGTTCCCACAAGCTGTCTTCTGAACCCTCAAGACACATCATCTGCCTACCCTCATACACATCAAAAAATAAATATATAAACATGTGTAATTTTAAAAATACCAATTTAATCACTTTTGTGAGCTAATGTTCAGAGGTTCTAAAAGTTAGGATGTGGACATTTTTGGCATCCAATACACAGCCCACCACAGACCCCACCTCCTGACGTCTCCTGGGAGCCAACGTTACCTAATGTGATACTCCATTGTTTTCAGTCTGTGGCTGCACTGTCCTCTTCACGCTTAGACACTGGTTTGAGCCCTTAGGTTGGCTTTGTCTAAAAGAAAGAGGCCAAAGTGACACTGTAAAAGGCTCTTCCAAATTCATTTTATTCTCACACACCATCACAAGAAGTGGGGCCTCCATCAACCTAGCCCAGGGCTTCCCATACAGTGGATGAGAGAACAGAGAGCGAAGCCGCAGCTCAGCCGCTCTTCAAGAGAGGGAAAAGCACTTTCTGTGTTACTTTGTTGGTATGCTCACTAAATACCTGGCAACAAGCCACTTAAGGAGGAGAGGTTCGTTTGGGCTGATTGTCTGGCAAGGAGGCATATCGACTGGACTGGCTGAAGGCTAGGCCTGCAGAGTATGTGGACCCCTTGCTCAAATCGCTGCGGACCACGAAGCAGAGTGAAAACAGGAAGTGAGGACGGTCTATAAAATCTTAAGCTCCAAGATAGTGCTGAAAGGGCCCGGATATACCTGTCCCGTGGGAGACTATACCAATGCCTGGCAAACATGGAGGTGGAAGCTCACAGTCAGCTATTAGATGGAACACAGTGTTCCTAAGGAAGGAGCTAGAGAAAGTACCCAAGGAGCTGAAGGGGTCTTCAACCCTATAGGTGGAAGAATAACATGAACTAACTAGTACCCCCTGAGCTCATGTCTCTAGCTGCATATATAGAAGAGGATGGCCTAGTTGGCCATCATTGGGAAGAGAGGCCCCTTGGTCATGCAGACTTTATATGCCCCAGTACAGG
>LR752551.1:0-21134 GCA_902729485.2 Mus minutoides | reverse complement strand
TATCTAATTAAAGTTGGAAAAAAATCTTAAGCTCCACCTCTCATAGCTCACTTCTTCCAGGTAGGCCCCACATCCCAAAGATTCTGCAGTCTCTCAGAACAGTACCAACTGTGCAAACCTGTGAGTCTGTGGGGCACATTTCACATTCAATGCGTGAAATCTTCCTTGACGCTAACCCAGGACTGTAAGAAATAAACGAGCACCGTGGAATTCCATTGACTCTTGTGATGATTTGCTATGCAAAATGATTCTCTTATTTACACGATCATTTTAGAAGGTGGTGGAAAGTTGTTCAGAACACCTGCAGTTGTGTACACTTAAGTGCACATACAGATTTCAATTTAAAGTGTATCGGACTTTTTTTTTTTTTCGAGACAGGGTTTCTCTGTGTAGCCCTTGCTGTCCTGGAACTCACTTTGTAGACCAGGCTGGCCTTGAACTCAGAAATCCACCTGCCTCTGCCTCCCAAGTGCTGGGATTAAAGGCATGCGCAACCACACCCGGCCGGACTTTATTTTTTATTTTGGTGTTTTGTGAAGACTGCTCCCAAAGCAAAATGCCAATTGGACTGAAGTGTAACAGGCCCCATACCTTAGTACAACTGACTCCATGATGAAAATACTATTCAGGCCATAGAACTCAGCATGCAGACAGCACCACCTGCCAAAATGAACACAAAGGCCTAACCCATCAAAGTCCATAGTTCTGGGAAAGTCTCTACATGCCTCCAACCTTGCCTTTTGGTTTCTGTAGTTCTGCTCTGGCTAATAGTTTCTGTTAACTGAAGTATGCCAACCCAGAATATTTTTTTTCTGCTTAAAAATCTGAAAAAAGGCTCCGGGCTACACAGGGATCCTGAACGCCCAGTGTAGTCACAGGTCACCCAATAAAGTAACCCATGTCCAAGCCATCTTCTCTGGTGGAGAGCCTACAACAGAAGCAAATGTGTTTTGGGGTTTTGGGCTTTTTGTTTGTTTGTTTGTTTTGCTTTGGTTTTGAGCTACAGAAAATTAGTAAAGGCAGTGGTTTAAAATAAAGGGGATGCCTTGGACCATAAATAACAAAAGATTAAACTACGGTGGGTTATATTTGCTGAAGCAGACTTGCAAACCCCCCTTGGCATTTTCTGACACTGCCCATTGACACTGTCCTCGTCTGTTAAGCCTGCAGTTTGGAAAGAGGCTCGAGTACACGGCATGCCCTGTGCAATGCTGCTTCGGTCTCTTAATTCTGTTGTGTGCTTGAGTGCAGCCGTCGTACGCCGGGAGCTAATGCTTTGTAGTTCTTCCAAGCTAGCGATCAGCCATCCATTTCGTGATGTGAGGTGGGTGCCTAGTGGCAAGCCACAGTGGGAGTATTTGTATTACAGATATTACACTCCAGTCACAGATGTGTGCCATGGGTTGTGATAAAAGTTTGATGTTGTTGTTGTTGTTACACTTACTTTGTTTGTTTATCTGTGTGTGTTGTACAACACCAGTGCTGTAGTGTCCCTGTAGGGGTCAGAAGCCAACTCGTGGGAGCCAGCTCATGGGAGCCAGCTCTCTTCTTCACCACGTGGGTCCCAGAGATCAAACCCGGGTTGTTAGGTCTTTCGGAAAGCTCCTTTACCCACTGAGCCATCTTTCAGGCCCACGAGAGTATTTCTTGCATGAAGTCAGAAATATTTCTCAGAAGCTTAGAGAGCCTCCTTAGTCCCCACAATACTGTCTCTTGGAGGTAACCTTCCTGCTCCTGAAAGCAAGGCTTGATACAGTAGCAAGGTAAATGGCAACTAACCTAAATTAATTTGGAATCTGGATTTCCCCCCCTTCTTGTTTTCTCAGTTTTCTGTGTTCCCTTTGACCTCTGTCAAGCTTGGTGAAGAAGGGAACAGTATTTCTCTATGTTTGGGGCTACGGGTTGCACATTCTGTCAGTGATGGAGAAGGAAGGGGTATTTGATTTGTATGATTTCAAAAGATGGGATGAAGTTCCCTCTGCTATTTTCCGACCATGAACAAGCCGAGTAGTGCCTTTCATGAGTGAGGTGGGAGCAGAGGCTGGCTTTGAACCATGCCAGCAGCTCTTATCGGCTGCTAGCAGACCCTGGCACAACAATCAGGGAGGATGCATGCTTGGGGAAAATTCACCAGCTCAGTTGGGTTGGCAGCAGGAATCGAGTCAAGCTGCCGTTACTAATAAAGTTTGGAAGGATCTTTGAGTCAGACAATGATCTAAACATCCCTTCCATGTCTCTCTCTTCATGAGGTGGCTAAGATGCTGTATTTTTTTATTTTTCAACTTGTGTCTGTTTTTTTTTCCCTCTTGTCTCCTCAATCACTCCACTCTCCACCATTTAAGGCGAGAGTGTTAGGGTTCTCTAACGGAACAGAACTGATAGAATATGTATATTTGGGAGCTTCACTAAGTTGGCTAATAAGACAAGGTCTAAAGGGCTGAATCCAGGAGCTTTTTAGTCCATGAGGCTGAATGTCCTAGTGGTCCTGATCTGGAGCTGACGGCTCCAGAGGACCCTGCTCCTCCCTCTAGAAGCTGGAAAAAAAGCTGATTCTAAAATCAGCCAGGGAGTGCCGCAGCAATGAGGTAGATGACTTTGCCAACAAGAGTGAGGGTAAGCAAACTCCCCGAAAAGAAGCAAAACCCTTCTTCCACATTCTTTTAGTTGAACTGCCAGAAGGTGCCACCTAGATTTAGGGTGTGTCTTCCTGCTTCAAATAATCAGATAAAAAAAAACAACAGTCCTTCCTGGGAGTGCCCAGTAGCTTCAGTTCTAGTTGAATCCAGATCCAGGCAAGTTGACAACTAAGATTAACCATCAGGACAGGCTCTCCCTCTGAACCTAGACCTCATAGTTCTGATAGACCAGCTAGCTGGCCAGTGAGCTCCAGGGATCCTTCCGCCTCTGTGCTGTTTGCAGGGATCCTTCCGCCTCTGTGCTGTTTGCAGGGATCCTTCCGCCTCTGTGCTGTTTGCAGGGATCCTTCCGCCTCCAGGGATCCTTCCGCCTCTGTGCTGCTTTGCAGGGATCCTTCCGCCTCTGTGCTGTTTGCAGGCTGCAGGTGTACATTGCCTGGCATTTTCACTTGGACTCTGGACACTGAAACCCATATCCTCATGCTTACACGGGATGCACATTGTCAATGATGTCATTTTTTTCCAGTCCTGATTTCTTGATGAGCCACTCATACATTTTAACAGATAGCCTCAGTCTTCATCCTGTCTTTATGGCTTTCTCTGCGTATCTTGCCTTGGGTATGCTTAGACCCTGGGTGTTTTCCCTTGCCCATTTTGAGTCACTGGCTTTCACTGTAGCAGGTTTAAACAGGGGCTCTGGATCAACACTGGTCTCCAGGAAACTTCCTGAGTAGTATACACATACAAGGCAGTCCTATAGTCCTCAGCTCTCTCATCCACATATTAGCCAGGCCTGACTCACTCTGGCATCCTAGAGCAGACAAGCTCCCTAAAGCTGTGTGTGGGCTACAAACTATTTCAGTTGTCTCCTCCTCCTCCTCCTCCTCCTCCTCCTCCTCCTCTTCGTTCTTCTTTTCTCTCTCTCTCTCTCTCTCTCTCTTTCTCTCTTTCTCTCTCACTCTCACTCTCTCTGTTTCCAGTTAGGGCCTCACTATGTAGCTCCAGCAGGCCTAGAACTCAATATATGAGCAGACTAGCCTCAAACTCCCAAAGATCCCTAGTGCTGGAATTAAAGGTATATGTCACCACAGCCCATTCTCCATAGTCATGAAGTCTCCCATTGAAACACTAGCCAGGCCTAACCTTGCTTAGTGCCCTAAACCAGACAATGTTAGAGATTCAGGGTGGGATAGACTTAGTCACTCTGAAGTTTCACATTGCCCCAGCTAATGTTAGCCCTAGCCAGACTTCCTTCACACTTTTAGCTCCAGAGCCGTCTATTTCACGCCATGATTTTATCATTACCGTCAGTCATTAGTCACTTGCTTAAATAATAGACAGATGCTACATCAAATTGAATCCTTCTCCCACTCCACATATATATACATCCTTTAACCGCACTGATATCTGGGCCACTCTTCTGGGAGGACACTGGAGGCCTATTCAATGCATCCAGGAGCATGGCTGGGCCTCCCAAGACATAAAAATATTATAGCCAGGCTAACAAGATGACTGTTGTGCAAGCATGAGAATCTCAAATCATCAAACTCACATAAAAGCCAGCACAGCAGCACATCTGTAACTCTAGGGCTCAGGGCTGGAGAAAGACATATCCCTGTAACTCATTGGCCAGTCACCCTTGCCAAATCAATGAGCTCCAGGTTCACTGAAAGACACTGTCTCAAAAAACTAGGGTGGAGAGTAAGGAAAGATAGCCTTCCATATGCAAATACTCAGATGTGCACACATCCAGATAAACACATACATAGTGCACACACACACACCATGGCTGACATGGTGTGTCATGTAGTAGCAGTGGTTCTAGCTAATCCTACATGTCACACATAGCTCTGGGCATTTCGCTCATATTAAACTATGAAGCTCCCTGGAAACAGATACCATTGGCAATCCTTCACAACAGAAGGAAGCAGAAATTAAGTACATTGCTAAAGATCACAGAGCCTTGGCCAGCGAGACCTTACAGTGGGTGAGAGTGGAATGCCGTATAACCTGGTGACCTATGCTTGACCCCCTGAAGCTACTCACATCTGTACCCTCAGCATCCCTACAGCAGGATGGGAAGTAGAGACAGGAGACTCTTCTAGAGGAAAGAGACTCTTCCAGAAACTTGTGGGCCAGTTAGCCTGGGGCATAGAGAGTCGAGAAATAGCAAAGGAGGTGTGAACTGACTTCTAAAAGTTGTCCTCTGATGTGGGCTGTGGAGCATGTGCACACAGACACATACACAACAGACACACACACATACACACACACACAAAGAGGCAGAGACAGAGACACACTAACAATAATTATTATTATATATTATATATTTGTATTAGTCAGGGTTCTCTAGACTTACAGAACTTATGGGTAGTCTCTAGGTAGTAAGAGAATTTGTTGATGACTTACAGTCTGTAGTCCAACTCCCAATAATGGTCAGCAGCAGCTGTGAATGGAAGTCCATGGATTTAGCAGTTGCTCAGTCCCACAAGGCAAGCATGCAAAGAAGAGAGAGTAAATCTTTCTTCTTCCAATTCCTTATGTAGGTCCCCAGCAGAAGGTCTTTTATGTGGTCCAGATTAAAGGTGTGTGACACTACCATGCCTTTAATCCCAGATGACCTTGAACTCAGAGATTTCTCTGTCTTCATCTTCTTGAATTCATGGCCACTATGTCTCAAGCCAAGATCCAGGTCAGAAACATGTATCTCTCAGCCTCTAGATAAGGATTACTGGTGAGCCTTCCAACTCTGGATTGTAGTTCATTCCAGATATAGTCAAGTTGACAACCAGGAATAGCCACTTGAAAATGTATTATTATGATTATTATTAATTATCTGGGTGTGGCAGTGCATACCTTTAATACAAGCTCTAGGCAGGCAGAGGTAAACATGTCTCTGGGAGCTTGAGGCCAGCTTTACAAAGCAAGTTCTAGGCCAGCCAGGGAGGGTTACATAGCTGGGACCTCATCTCAAGAAGTAAATAAAGGCTGAGGTTGGAACCGAACCCCTAAAGCTCTGAAGAACGAATGAACGGTTGTCATTCATAAGAAAGGACGAGACTCCCTTCCTTACATTTCTGTGGCTTTCGGTGATCCAACCTTCCCAGAGGTCCACCCACCTCACTCCACACTGACTCCACATTGGTAACGCCTTCGAGCCCTGCAGTGGCAGTATAGTGCCACTTGGAGATGCTTCTACTTAAGTGGTTCTCTTCAGTGAGGTCCACAATTTGGGGGCAATGCCACTGTACATTTGAAGTTATGGTTTAAAGGACACTCCACTTTTAAACGTCGCTTAGCTTAAACACAGTAATTTTTTCATAGGCTGCATCTTACAAGGGTCTATAGCAGTCATTACGGCATCATGCTGAAGTCAAAGGCCACTAAAGTAAGAATGAAAATTGTTGTTTCTGCTTAGTCGCTCAGTGTTTCCGCAAGTTTTACCTGAAGGAAGGAACAAAGAGCACATTGTAAAAAAAAAAAATCTTCTCAACCCTGTATTTTGTAGTCTTCTTTCATTTTTATAAAAAAATCCATCACTTCCTGTCCAGAAAACTACCATCTTCCCCTGTACACAAGACCTGACTGATTGCACTCTCCCTGGCAATGTGCCCGTTTCCCTGATTACAATACACCCGTGGATTTCCCTTTTAAACAAGAGCTTAGGTAAAGTCGCCCTCACATCCCTGCCACTCATTTATTTTTATTTTTATGTATATGTGTGTATTGTATTTTATGTATATGTGTGTATTGTATTTTATGTATATGTGTGCATTGTATTTTATGTATATGTGTGTATTGTGTGTGGCCTGAAGAAGCCAGAAGCAGGCATGAGATTCCCTGGAACTGGAGGTGCAGCTAGTTGTAAGTTGCCCGATGTAGGCGCTGGGAACGGAACTCAGTCCTCTGTACAATCAGTAAATGTTCTTAACCACTAAGCTGCCTCTTTCCTTGTCCCCCAGTGCATTTTTGTCTCTGCCAATTTGATGCCAAGATGCAGGTAGGAGTGGATCTTTCCCTTAGACTGTCTCTAGCCAAGTGATGATGCTGTCTCAGAGTTTTGGGCTCCACTCTTGAGAGCTTCCATGGGGACATCCACGGTGAGTCTGGTTCTTAGTCTCATGCTTGGCCCTTGGCCCTTGGTAGAATGGTGACAATTTCAGACCCTTGGCCCTTGGTAGAATGGTGACAATTTCACTTTAATTATTTCTGGTACTTCCAGTTTCCTTGGGTTCTAAAAGCCAAGTATTCATGATCCTTTTTTTGTTGCAGAAGTATCAGGTTCATTACACTTTTCTGTTTGTTTGTATACTTTATCTATTTCTAGTTCAAATAGATTAAAACATTTATACTTGTTAGTAAGAGAATAGCTCTTTAGTATGGATCAAGTAGTGTTATATTTCTGAGTTTCTGTTTGACACACAGCTGAAATTTTAAAATCAAAGTTCAAAATTTTTCTATTAATATCTAATGTGTAAATGTCTGTGTGTTTTTGATATTTTCCTATTGTGGGTGGCATTACCAAATCCAGGCCTTTTTCTCGGATTGGGGAAATGGTTCAGTCAGCAAAGTGTTTCTTATACAAGAATGAGAACCCAAAGCTTAATTTCCCACAGCATTTTTTTTTTAAATCTGTGCTTGGTAGCACACACTTGTAATCCTCAGCACTGAGTAGTCCTAAGCAGGTTGATCTCAGGTGCTCCCTGGCCAGAATCTTACTAAATCAATGATTTCCAGGCCAGTGAGATACCCTGTCTCACAAAACAAATTGGAGAAGATGACACCGAGCTGACCTCTGGCTTACACACACACACACACACACACACACACACACACACTCACACTCACAAGTGAGGACTGAACCTTTGGCATTGCATATATAAACAAGCAGACACCCTGATCCCTTGCTGTCCCTGTCTTTGCTTCCTGGACACCATGAGGTGGCTATATTCTTTGCCATCTACTCGTCCCATGATATGCTGGACTGCCACAGGCCCTAAGGTGAACCTCCATAGACAGAGTGACCCCTCTGAGACTGTCTGGTAAAACAAGCCTTTCTTTCCTTACAGTTTCTCACTCCAGGAGTTTACCAAAGTGACAGAAAGCCAAGTAACACGAAGGGTCTTTTCTAGAAAGATCTCTGAGAGCCTTTGAAGAGCAATTCTCATAACCTCCTCCACACTCTTAAGATAGATATTTTAAAGGTCTATCTAGACTTTTTTTTTATCTGTTTGTGTCTGTGCACACAAACAGATAAAAAACATGAGGAAGACAGAATAGCGTGTTGGATCCCTGAAACTGGGGTTTTGAACTGGTTGTGAGCCTTCTGATATGGGTGATGGAACCAAACCCTGGTCCTTTGCTAGAGAAGCAAACACTTCTAATGGCTGCACCACCTTTCTCCAGCCCCACACCCCTTTTGTTTGTACTTCAAGTTCATGGTGCTCTTCTGGAGTGGTTTATCTGTCTTCCCAGGGCTTAGCCAGCCCCTTGTAGACAGGGACTGGGGTCTTATTCCATTCATGTGAGCATGTTGCCTGGGTAAAATGAACCTTGGAGCAATATTGGCTGAGTGAATGAAATTGAAAATCCCATTTGTGTGATGATGCTGAAAGAGAAGAGGAGAGGGAAGGAGTAGAGTGTTCACCTTTGCCCTTTGTGACAGCGCAAGCCCCAAATCTCTTTTACAGGCATAATAGGAGCACATAAAGAAAAACAAAACAAAACTTCAGAGTTAGTATCATGGCTGCAAATTTAGTCAGCCTGAAGCATGGGGTATTCAAATTGGTCTTCTCTCTAGGGAAGCAAACTGCATAAATTAATACACAGAACCTTGGCCTAAAGAGCCCCAGGCTTTAATAAATAAAGAGTTGTACCTAGCCAAATAAGAACATAACACTGCCAAGTGTCCTGATGTCTCAGTTACAATCCCAATGTTTCCTGGGCCTGGGCCCAGGCCCGAGAGCAACCAGCTCAGAACACATTAAAGAAAGGCAACAACAACAAAAAATGTGCTTCTCTTACCATCGCCTTTGACTGAAGAGACATCTTTGGCATCTCCCAAAAGCAATAGGCATATCTAGCCTGCTCAAGGCTCCAGCTTGATTCTGGCTGAAAATAAAAGGCTATTTCTGGACCCATCTTCCCACACCATCCTCTCCTCTGTGACCTCCCCATTTATTTAGAACGAAGACTCTCAGCTGGTATTAAAGGGTAAGGTCTTCACAGTATGTTGGGCTCTTTGTCAATAGAATCTTTCTCAGAGAAAGGGAAGATAATTCCTCAGAATTTTCTCTCCACAGGCTAGTGTTTCAGGAAGAAGGGACCTTAGGAATATTACCATCTGGGCTGAGGAGATGAGTCAGTCAGTTAAGTGCTTGCTCTGCACTTGAGTTAGTTCCCCTGAACCCGTGTAAAAGCTGGTGTGATAGTGTGGTGTGATGGTGTGCACCTGTCATTGCGGCAGCGGGAAGGGAAGACAGCTGGAGCCCTGGGAATTGCTTGCCTGCCAGCCAGCCTAGCCAGACTGTGAGCCCCAGGCCAGTAGAGATAGTGTCTAAAAAAAACAAAACTCAAGGTGCGCAGCTGGGTAGTGATGTCACACGCCTTTAATCCCAGCACTCAGGATGGAGATGCAGGTGGATCTCTGAATTCAAGACCAGCTTGGTCTACAGAGTGAGTTCAGAATAGCCAGGGCTACACAGAGAAACCTTGTCTCAAAACAAACAAACAAACAAACAAACAAACAAACAAACAAACCTGAGGTGGTTAGCATCCTCAGTAATGACCTCTGGTATCCACACAGACAGGTGAACATTAACATACACACACACACACACACACACACACACATGCGTGAGCACACACTTTTACCATCTGGTCTCTTCTTTAGAGGCTAAAGCTCACTCAGGTCAGAAGAGTAGGGACAAGATTTGTTTAGACGTGGGACATAGTGCTTCATTTATCCAACGTTCCATATTCTCCGACAAAGCTCTAACTTTCAATCTTCCCAAAGGTTATTCGAATCAACTATATAAGGTATGATGTGTGTATATAACTCATTTTAGAGGGCTGACTCAGTTGGCAAAGTGCTTGCTTTACAAGGTCAAGGACTTGACTTTGATTCCCCAGCATCCCAGGGCTGTGGAAATGGAGACAAGTGGATCCACAAGCTCACTGGCTAGCCATAGGCTAGCTGAATTGGAGTGTTTCAGGCCACCAAAAGATACTGTCTCAAAACAATAATAATAAAAAAAACCCAACAAGGTGAATCATTTCATGAGGAACACACACACACATGAGAGCGAGCAAGTGAACGAGAGAGAGAGAAAGAGAGAGAGATTTTAACCATCCCAGGCTGTGAGTATGGAGGAGTCTAGGGTTCACTCACATGGTGTTTTGGTTTTCTTCTTAGTCACACGAAATGACTTCAATATTTCCCCATAATGGGAAAGGACCATATAACCAGGTCTAGCCAATGAGCTTGCAGCCATGGTAGCCTGCACCAATCACTTCCATGCACAGGACTCTAAGGGTCTGATCATCATTCATTCCTCCAGCTTTGGCATCTGCAGGGCCACCAGCCAATCCAACATAAGCCTGGGTCCCCAGTGGCTTTGCCAACCCAGGTTAGATGGGGAACACGCACAAGTTAAATTACTGAGATTTAAAGTTTGTTTATACAGTCCAAGCCTAATAATCCACTTAGGCTAACATAAGATGAGGTCTAACCCATGTTAATTAAGAACACGGTTTAAGCGATTTATAGCACCTTGCTCCTTGGTACCAAGTTTTGTTTTACTTTACTTGAGACAAAAATAGCATATGTTTAAAGCTGTTCTTGAACTCCGGTGGCACGTGCTTGAAATTTCAACTCTTGGGAGGTGGAGGTAGGGACATCATAAGTTCAAGGTCATCACTGACTACAGAGGGAGTTCAAAGACAACCTGGTCTACTTGAGACCCTGTCTCCAAAACAAAACAAAACAGAAGTGTGGCTTAGAAAAGCAAATGATTGACACTTAATATTTCAGTATTTTCTACAAGTTCATCTTCTCATAATAGTTTCACAACACGGTGAGAATAGGGAAAGGGGTGTGCTACACTTGTTTGTTGAGTGAAATGAGGAATCTCAACTCCTCTTAGAATATCCTGCTGTTTCACTTCCTCTGCACCTCTATAAACTCTCCTCCAAGAAAGAAGGTCTGTTTTAAACTCAGAGGAAACCTGCTCCCAACAGGAAGACAGAGGGGAGGAGATATATAAAAGAGGGGGAAGAGAGGGAAGTAGGGGACAGAGAGAGAGTGGATGGGGTTGGGGAGGCGGGAGGATAAAAGAAGTATGTAAATTTGTCTTGTCTTTGTTTCTAATTTCTGGGAGTCTACAGTCTGGTTGCTATTTATCAAGTGCCTGTCTGCTATAGACTAAGCAAAAGAGATATCTCTAGCCTTGCAGAGTTTACAGCTGCGCACAGACAAGTAAACAGCAAGAATGGCTGACTGTTCCCCAAGTGCTGGGAGCATTAACTGCTTTGTCTTTACATTGTATCAAGACAGACACACTTCAAACCCGGTTTACAAATAAGGAGCTAAGGTACAGATGGCTGATGGGTTAGCCAGGGTTACACTGTACACATCAGAATAGGAATCTCTGTGCAGAGACTTTGTGGTGAACATGGTGAGTGTGGGGACAAGTGACTAGAGACAGGATGTCTTGGGAGGATGGAGCAGCTCACCCAGGCTAGCCCTGAAGTTGTGGGCTTCATCCTGCCCCCAACCTCCCAAGTTGCTAGATTATAGGCATGTGCCACCAGCCTAGTTTTTAAATATGAACTTGCCATGTAATGAAGTGGAAGTTTCTGGGTATGTTATGTGATTTAGATCCACGTGGTGTTGGGAGGACACATGATGTTTGGACAGAGTATAAATAAGACTCAATGGACAGTGAAAGGACATTTGCATAGCTAGCTTTTTTTGTTGGTCTCGAGTATTCTCTCAGCTTTGATTCATTAAGAGACGCACAGCAGGGGCTGGTGAGATGGCTCAGCAGGTAAGAGCACCCAACTGCTCTTCCGAAGGTGATAAGTTCAAATCCCAGCAACCACATGGTGGCTCACAACCATCCGTAACGAGATCTGGTTCCCTCTTCTGAAGTGTCTGAGGACAGCTACAGTGTACTTACATATAATAAAATAAAATAAATCTTAAAAAAAAAGAGACGCACAGCAGAGAGATTCTCATGGCATACCTGGCTGATCCTGGTCACTCCCACTGATTCCTGCTAATTCAATTTGGTGGAGGCCTGGGGGTTTCTGCTGGATTATGTTGTTGCTGATGATTAGTGTTTGGTATCTTGACACTACTGAACTGAACTGATGGTGTCCTGATAACAATGGCTATTAGAATACTCCCAAAGAACTACTTCTAAACAGGTTTACATCCTCTTGTCCTATTTACTATCTTTTCTCCCCTACCTTTGGATGGTAGGCTAGAGGGGGGTGGGCTGTCGAAGCATTTGAGAACCCTTTTTAAAAGTAGGTTTTGAAAAATCTAAGCCTACAGCCCAACCTAGAATCACTTGAGAAGGGATCACCTAGGTTGAGTTTGCCTGTGGGCATGCCAGTGACAGATTTTCATTTTCTTAATTGAGGTAGGAAGGCCCGTCTTGCATGTGGGCAGCCCTTTGCTGAGGTGCTAGACTGTGTGAGAGTGAAGAGGTAAGCAAGCAAACAGGGGCACACTTGTTTCTCTCTGCTCTTGACTGTGGATATGATGTTTCCAGCTGCTTGCATTCCTGAGGAGCTGGGTATGATAGCACATGCCCGTAATCTAGCAGTTTGGGAAACCAAGGCAGGATAAAGCCTCTGGGGTCAGGTCTGGTGAGTTCCAGGCTGTCCTGTGTGATTGAGGTCCTAGCATTCCCACCTCGATTACCCCTAATCTATATTTCTACTCACTCTACTGTCAATTTGCTGGCTGTGCTTCCCAAATACTTGCTACTTGAATAGCCACCAGGTTACTTCTGCTCCAGCTGTCCATCCTGAAGCGGGGAGAACATTTTACTTGGCCATATGTTCCTGGTCCATCATGTCTAATGGCGACCTCCTGTTCTCTCTGTCGTCTTCCTCCTTCACTCTCCTTCACTCTGTTTCGTCCTTGTGGTCCCTACCTGTGACCCCCAGCCACATAACTGAAACTCCACTTTTTCTGTTCTCCTCAGTCATTGGCTACAGCTACTTTATTTTAAATTAGAAAACAAGGCTTACACAACTCACTTTGTCTATGTGAAGATCTGCTCATGGGGGTGGGCAACCAGATCTTGGGGGCCAGTATTTAGCATCTGAATACACAGCAGCACCAGACCAACTCCCCCCGCCCCCAACACAGACACTATGACAGTAAGGAATCCCTATGGAAGCGATAGTACCGAGGGACAGTAGGAGAAGAGTGAAGACAGAAACAGCAGAGGCTGTGGGATCCACTAGGGAAATGGAGAGGCAGGAGTAATTGGAACCAGTGCAGGCAAGAGTTCTTAAGCAAGGCTTTAAAAGGGCTGGAGAGTTGGCTCAGAGGTTAAAGGGCTAACTGATCTTACACACCCACATAGGGAGACTAACAACTGCCCTCCAGCTCCAGTGGATTTTAACACCCTTTTCTGGATTCAGAGGGGCATGGACATGGTGCACATACATACTCTAAGGCACACAAACTTGTATATAAGGTGGATAAATAAATAACATATATTTTTTCAATGTTTTCTTTGGTTGGAGAGACAGCCAAGTGGTTAAGAGTACTTGCTGCTCTTCCACAGGAACCAAAGCTAGGATGGTTTCTAGCATCCATAGCAGGCAGTTAACAGCCATCCATGACTCCAGCTTCAGGAGGTCTGATACCATTGGCCTCTGCAGGCACCTGTACTCTCATGCACATAGCCACATGCAGATACATGCCTACTTATAATTTAAAATAATAACTTAAAAAAGAACTTTTTAAGTTTCCTTTTAAATGAGTGGTACTCTCAGGCCCAGCAACATTGCCATTTTTGGTAGTTTGTGTGTGTGTGTGTGTGTGTGTGTGTGTGTGTGTGTGTGTGTGTTGGTCTGGATGATTCTTTGGGGTGAATGTATAGGGCATATATATATATATATATATATATATATATATATATATATATATATATATATAATTTTTCGGTTCACAGAACCCCTGATCCTTATTTCCTGGTTTCCACTAACATACCCATCCCTCCTACTCACAGCTGTGATAACTCTAAACTACCTCGAGGCATTGTCCAATATCCAGGAGACAATGGCACAAAATCCCCCTCAGCAGGTGGTCTCCAGAGAAGCAGGATGGGTGGCATCAGGGACCCTACTGGAGCTCACATCCTGACATGAGGTTCTAAAGAAGGTGATTCTGTCTTTGGACAAGATGCAAGTATGTGTACAAATTCAGGACTTAAGAGCTGTGAGACAGGAGAGAAAAGCAAGAAGGCATGAAAGGAAAATTCAGAAAAAGAGAATTAAAAACATCAAAGACTCCAGTAGCAGAGGCCATGGGGAAGGGATGGTCCTGTGGCAGGACAATGGGGGGAAGGGAGGGGAGTCATTGAGATTAACATAGAAAAAAAACTTATGGCAGAGGATTGAAACCCCAGACCAAGGACTACATGTAAGGGACAGCATATGTTTATGTGTGAGAAAAACTATCTATGGATAGGGATGTCTATACTGTAGGTAAGCGATCCATAGAGTGTCAAACTCTCCTGGCCCAAGGGCTATGAGCCTACAACCTCTCCCTGTAATTCCAGTTCTGAAACTTCCTTTTAAAAAGATTTATTTTTATTTTACACATACGTGTATGTTGTCTGCCTGCTTGCATATACACATATATGAGGGTACCTGTGGAGGCCATAGGAAGGCAGGTTTGATTCCCTGGAGCTGGAGTAGTTACAAGTGGTTGTGAATGGCTGCATGTGGGAGCTAGGAGCCTGCTTTAGCCCTATAGTAGAGTATCAAGAGTATCATCTCTAAGACATCTTTCCAGCCAATGAAACAAACAAACCAAGATAAAATGTGTGTGTGTGTGTGTGTGTGTGTGTGTGTGTGTGTGTGTGTGTGTGTGTGTGTGTTGCATGCATGTATGGTCTGCATGCCGTGCTGAGCATGTGGTCAGAGGATAACTATTAGAGTCAGTTCTCTCCTGCCACCATGTAGGTCCTGAGGATTGAACTCAGGTCTTCAGGCTTGGATGCAGCTGCTTTTCCTGCTGATCTACCTAATGGGCCCTGGACTTGCTTTTCTACTTTTACAAACCACATCACCTGTTACTATCAACAGGTCCCCTGTTCCCCGTTTTTGGTTCTAGGACATAAGATTCTGGATATACTAGTGAATATCCTCTAGGCACCAATCCACAGATTTATGGGAGTGGTAGGGAAGGATTTATTCCTTGGGGGTTCTATGACAGTCCTGGGAATATGACTGGATCCTGGGAACTATTTTGGGCTGACTTATACACTTGTAAAATGCCCATATTTATGCTATGAACAAGTTACTTAATGCTCATTATTTAGACATACCAATTAAATGGTGTTTCTTTCACTTAATGAGTTTCTTTTTCTGTTTCATCAATTCATTTATCGTGAACAACGATTCCCCATGCGATGGGTCTAGAAATCCTTATGCTCATAAATCACTGTAGGATTCTAGATTCATGGTGGGAGCTAGTGTTTTAAGCAATGAAGTAGTCTTTGCCCTTTCTTTGTAATCATACTCATGGGCAAGATAACTAAACTCTGAGAGACAAGAAAGTCAAGCAAATGGAGTCATCTTTAGTGTGTGGGTGAGTGTGCACACGTGTGAGTGAGTGGGTGCATGTGTACAGTCATGAACATGGGTAGATGTCATAGTCAATATATACTACATGCCTATATAAAGATGTCATGGTCAATGCATACTATATGCACATATGAAGATACCATAATGAAACCCA
Source organism: Mus minutoides (assembly GCA_902729485.2). Classification (NCBI taxonomy): domain Eukaryota; kingdom Metazoa; phylum Chordata; class Mammalia; order Rodentia; family Muridae; genus Mus; species Mus minutoides. The sequence continues at coordinate 5,507 of LR752551.1, read as the reverse complement.
TTATCATATACCTGATACACACTAGTAAACATTAAAAATATTTGAATTTTTTCTACACTGGAAAAAAAGAAGCATACCATTTAGTTACAAAGTATATTAGAAAAACCACCCAAAGGTCATCATAACTGAAGTGAGTTTACAGTCTTGGTGGGCTATGTTCATTGCTCCACTGGGGCTGGTAGGTAGCAGGTTGCACATGCCTAGCCAGCATCTGTCACATGCCTAGCCAGCATCTGTCACATGCCTAGCCTCTACTGTCATCCTTCAAACTCCATTCACCTTGGCGTTCGGTTTTGGTTTTGTTTTTGTTTTTTATCACTTATTTATTGCCAGGCATGGTGGCACATACAGAGGCAGGTGGATCTCTGAGTTTGAGGCCAGAGTCTACAGAGTGAGTCCAAGGACAGCCAAGGCTACTAGAGAAGTCCTGTCTCCAGAGGGGGGAAAAAGAAAGTTTTGCCTGCATGTATATATGTATACCACATGTATGCCTGATGCCCTCAGAGGTCAAAAAAGGGTGTCAGTTTCCTTAAAACTGGAGCTAGAACAGCTATGAGCTAACTTGTGGGTGCTGGCAACCAAAACCAGGTCAACTGTAAGAGCAATTATTTCTCTGAACGGTGGAGCCATCTTTCCAGCTCTCACCTTGTTTTTTGAGGCAGGCTCTCTTGTTGGCCTAGAATCCACCAAGTAGCTAAGCTAGCCATCCAGCAAGCCCCAGGAATCTTGCTGTTTGCCTCTTTCCAGTGGTGAAGTTACTACTGGGTACCACAAGGCTCCACCTATTAAAATGGATTTTGGGGGATCAAACTCAGGTCCTCATGCTTAACCACGGAGCCCTTTATTGAATGAGCTATTTCTCTAGACCCATGTCTTGTCTATGTTAAATAGCACGCTTCATATCAATGGTTTCATAACCAAAGTCTAAGCATTATCAGATCATATAATGTAATGGACACCTTTGCGATGATGGACTCAGCTAGAATGGATGATGTTACTGAGGAAAGAAAAGGCCAGTGTGGTGTACTAAGACCATGTGGCCAGAGAAGATGGCCCTCAGGACATTTCCAACACTTGCAGCTCCCCATGTGTGGACTTTCTTCCAGAGAGTCGTCATGCTGGCTTCTGCTGAAGATCCTCACCTATCACTCTCACTGGCAAGAGTGGTCTCATGACCCAAGCACCGCCAGGTTCTAAGCTATGGCAAAATTCTGGGCAAACAGACTTCACTGGTCACCTGGACCAACTATACAGAAAGAAATGTGACCGATCCTGGCTAGGCATGTGCAACCTGCTACCTACCAGCCCCAGTGGAGCAATGAACATAGCCCACCAAGACTGTAAACTCACTTCAGTTATGATGAGCTTTGGGTGGTTTTTCTAATATGCTTTGTAACTAAATGGTATGCTTCTTTTTTTCCAGTGTAGAAAAAAATTCAAATATTTTTAATGTTTACTAGTGTGTATCAGGTATATGATAATGGGTTTCATTATGGTATCTTCATATGTGCATATAGTATGCATTGACCATGACATCTTCATATAGGCATGTAGTATATATTGACTATGACATCTTCATATATGCATATAGTGTATAGTATATATTGATTATGACATCTTCATATGTGTATATAGTATATATTGTATCCAATATATATAGTATATAATACAATACAATATATATAGTATATATTGACCATACTCTCCCCTGTTTCCTTCTCTTATTCTTCCCACTCCTGTTGACCCCTTTTCTTCCTCCCACTAGTGTTTCTATTTAGTCTTTTCTTTTTGGTGATTCAGTGAGTTTAACTAGGGTTGCCAGTAGGAACATGGGTGAGGGATTGCATACAACATGCCAGTGGCTACTGCACTGAAGAAAATAGCCTTTCCATTCCCCCCAGTTACCATTAGCTGTGCATAGATCCCCTAAGTGGGCCTCGTAAGTCCCTCTTCCATAGCTGTCATTAACTGTCTATAGTTCTCAGGGAGGAGCAGGGTCTCAGGAGCTCCTTCATCTCAAGGTGTGGTCCTGCCCATTCTTAACCCATTATTGTCTCTCTCCTGCAAGGCAGTCTGATAAGTCATCAGAACTATGTGAATTATCTTTCCAGGACACAAAATGCCTGTTTGGCTGGCACCAGCTCTTACTGGGGAAGTTCTAATTCCTTGGGAACCATTGTCTGAAGAGTTTGATAATCAAAGGGAGGGGCACATCTAAAGATGTCTCTTTAGAAAATCCTCATTTCTTTCAGGATGGGTACACTGTGCCCCATGGTTGTTTGGCCACAGCCCTGTCACTCCTCCACACCCTCATCCTATGCTTTCCTACAGGGTACCAGGTGCTGTTCACCAAATTAGTCAACCCTCCTCACTCCCAGAAGTGGGGTTCATAAACGGTCTTCTCTGGGAATTGGTCTTCTCCCTCCTACCAAGTAGATTCTCAGAATGCCCTCAGTGCCCATGATAGTGACTATCACCTTGAATTCCATTCATTTTCTCATGAAGATGCCTTCCCAGGCTGAGGAAGTGAGGCCCTCTTCATTGTCCCTTTCCCAGTGCAGCCATGTTGAGTAAATCCCCTTTGCTCCATTTCTCTATGGCACTGTCTCCTTGGCCTATTAAGACTGAGAAGCCAAGTCCAGCCGGTTATGGCTGCCAGGCCCAGGCTCTGACCCAACCAACTTCATTAAAAACAACAGAAGTTCAAAGCTTTCTGGGAGCATTGCTTTCTTAATAAATCAGTAATTTTTTTTCATGGTGCCCAGAGGCTAGAAGCAGATGAATTTATTGAGTATTTATATCCTAACAATTATAGTGTTTTGAGGGAGGAAAACCACTTAAATGGGAAGAAAACGGAATATTAGCATTTCATTCTCACCTTATAACTGCTAACAGATAGAAACTCTGCCGGGTGTCACATGACGACCAGACTTGGGATTGGACTGGACACTAGAATTCTTGTTTTCTGTTGGGCATTGGACTTTGGATGTTGCTTCCTTTTATCCCAACAATCCCTAAGCCTCAGCTTTGAGGAAACATGATGTTATCAAAAGGAAGGGAGCTGGGCCAGAGCTGGATAGGAACAGCCCTCATAGACTATTGTGTCTGAGTGCTTGGCCGGTAGGGAGAGGCTCTATTAGGAGGTGTGGCCTGGTTGGAGTAGGTGTGGCCTGGTTGGAGTAGGGAGAGGCTCTATTAGGAGGTGTGGCCTGGTTGGAGTAGGTGTGGCCTGGTTGGAGTAGGGAGAGGCTCTATTAGGAGGTGTGGCCTGGTTGGAGTAGGTGTGACCTGGTTGGAGTAGGTGTGGCCTGGTTGGAGTAGGGAGAGGCTCTATTAGGAGATGTGGCCTGGTTGGAGTAGGTATGGCTTGTTGGAGGAAGTGTGTCATTGTGGAGGCAGGCTTTGAGGTTATATATATACCTATGCTTTGCCTAGTGTGAAACACAGCCACCTTCTGCTGCCTGTGAATCAAGATGTAGCACTCTTGGCTACTCTAACACCGCGTCAGCCTGCACGTTGCCATGCTTCCCACCATGGTGATAATGAACTGAACCTTTGAAACTATAAGCCAGCCTCAATTAGTGGATTCTTTTATAAGAGTTTCTGTGGTCATGGTGTCTCTTTACAGCAATGAAACCCTAACTAAGACACTGGTTTTTACAAGGGAATTCTCCAGAATCCAGTGTGGAAAACAGGGGCCACAGTGTCTCTAAAGGAGACAAAACTCAAAAGGTAATGTTAGCAAGAGGACACAAAGCACAGGTTTGCATTAGAGTGAAGAGAAGACAAGATCCGTGTGTGCGTTCATACTTGCTTATGATACCTGTGTCTATGCGTGTGTATGATGCATGAATACATGTGTTGGATATGTATGTGTACACGTGTGTTTGTGGGGTTTAGCATAAGTGCCACAGTATGTGTGTGGAGGACAGAGGTGGTGGTCCTTGCTTCCTGCCTCACTTGTGGTAATAAACTCCATTTATTCACACAGCAAACTAGCTGGGCCTCCAGATTCCAGAGGTTCTCCAGTATCTACCTCATCCTACCACAGTAGCACTGATGTTATAGATGCATGCTGTGCTTGGCTTTACTTGACTCCTGGGGCTTTGAGCTCAGGTCCTTACACTTACACAACAAGCCTCTCGTATAATTAGGCTGTCTCAACCCAAAGTTCATGAACAAATATGTGGTGGTTTAAATACGATTGGCCCAGGGAGTGGCACTCTTAGGAATTATGGCCTTGTTGCAGGAAGGGTGTCACTGTGGGGTTGGGAAATAAGATCACAAGGAAGCCAGTCTTCTCCTAGCAGCCTTCAGATGAAGATATAGAACTCTCAGCTCTGCCTGCACTATGCCTATCTGGATGCTGCCATGCTCCCGTCTTGATGAATAATGGACTGGACTTCTCTTCTGAACCTGTAAGCCAGCCCCAGTTAAATATTGTCCTTATAAGGCTTGCTTTGGTCGTGGTGTCTGTTCACAGCAGTAAAACAATGTATAAAAGAGATGAAGATGTACAATGTTCAAAGGAAAACGTGTTAGCAAAAGCAAAGGAGTGTGTGCCTGGGAGGTCATCTTTAATTGTTTATAAGTGCTTTCCATCCCCTATCAGTAATCTTTGACTCTGGAGGAAGTTCCATCTTTGAATCAAAAGAGCAGCTGGAGGCAAGTCTTCCATTTTGTCTTAGACCCAAAGAAAGTTGGGCCTTAGTTAATGACTATGCTCATTTCTTTTGCTAATTTGGTGGAGGTCATGGTGGTGGTGATGGTGGTGGTGGTGTGTGTATGTGTGTTTGTGTGTGTGTGTGTGTGTGCACACGTGCATGTGTGTGTGTGTTTGTATGTGTTTTCATGTGCACACACACAGGAGCATGTGCACATAGAAATTGGAGGTCAACTTCTGATGTCCTCCTCAATAACCCTATTAGTGTTTGAGGCAGAATCTGAAACCAAAGCTCCTGTCTGGCCTGAGCAGGCTGGCCAGTGAGCTCCACACCTCCTCTTCTCCCTGCCTTCCCAGCATAGGGATTACAGATGTGTACAGATGTTATTTCACATGGGTCCTGGCAATCAAAGCTTCTGCTTGTATGGTATGCTTTTTACTGACTGAGCCATCTCTTCACACACTTCTAGCACTCTCAAAATCCAGTCCTTGGCTTACAGTAAATTCTTTATCAAATTCCGGGTTTTCCAATTGCTGCAGCAGCAACAAATATCAAAAAAGACAGAAAAAATGGAGAGAGAGAGAGAGAGAGAGAGAGAGAGAGTCAGCAGGTAGCAAAGATATAAATTACCAGGAATGAAAAGCTCCCCCTGGGTGAAAGAGATAAAGGAGAGAGAGGAGAGAGTGAGTGTGTGACCTTTAGTCACTGAGGACCAAGAAGACTGGATACAAAGGAGCTGATTCCAGGAGAAGAAAGGAGAACGGGAACGTGGGAGAGAGAAAGGGACATATTCCTGTCACTCAGAAGGTGGTGCCACTATCCGGTCATTGCCCCCACGCTGAC
>LR751711.1:123034-142146 GCA_902729485.2 Mus minutoides | reverse complement strand
TCCCAATTGCTGGGATTAAAGGTGTGCGTCACCACCGCCCTGCTATCAGTGCTCTTCTCTAATCAACCCATTCCTTTGCTCCCTTTGAGTTTATTAAAGTTCTTTCTAAGAAGTGTTCTTTTATTCTTATTTTAACAAAATTATACAAATGGTGAATCACCTAATTGTTTTAATAATGATAGTTTAGTAATTTTAGGATCCTTTCTTTAGATAATGCCTAAACTAGATCACTGTTCTAAACTGAGGGTGATTTCCCTTGTAACTTGATGCTATGGTGAACAGTCTGGGATTACTGAGTTCTCCAATAGAAGTATATTTTCTAACAAAAAATTTTCTTTCATATGTGACATTTTTAGGTAATTTGCCTTTTTACTCTCGTATAAAATAATAATGCTTGTCATTCTAAAGCTCACTACATTTTATCTAGACACACATTAGAAAAAGTGTTACAGTAATCAGGAACCATAGGTCATAGAGCAGAAATTTCAACAGTTAAGACAGTCCACTGTTAGAGTTAACTACATAAAATCTAACCCTTGTATCTCAAGAGGGAGGAAGAGAAGAAGAAGAGATGACAAGGGAGACCAGTAGGTGAAAGTAAAGGAAAATGGAGAGGAATCGGGAAAATCAGAAGCTACAAGACAAAAGAAATAACCTAGTCCAACAGGCTATCTGCAAGGACTGAACTCTCAGATCTTCTCAAAGTCTTAGCAGTGTTTTCTCCTTATCAAAGAACTAGTTGCACAGGTCTGAGAAGCAGCTGTACTGCAACCAGATCTCTAACTCCTCAGAATAACTGAAGCATCTTTGCACTTCTTTGTTTCAGTCCCAAACCCTGCCTAGATGATCCGCAGCTTGAGAACGAGCAGTCTGTCTCACCAAGTTTCCAGACTAGGGTTCTGAGTCATTGAGGAGAAGACAGGGAGATCTAGTAGCTGGTAACCCCCATGCTTGATTCCATTTTCATTCAGTTTTTTATAATCTAGTGTTCTTTTAGAATTTATGTCTACCTTAAATCAATTACATTTATATAACTTTTAAGAACTAGATATTAGATTTAAGCAAATACAACCATTTAAATGATTGGCTCCAATTTCTTTGATAAGGGGCTTGGATACCTACTTTGATTTGTCTAGTGTTTTTCAAGATTTGAATAGTCGTGTATATTGCCATAAGAAAGAACATGAATGAATATGAATGCTTAAAAATTGGTTACACACACACACAATTTTATTAATTTATCATCACTGATAGTTATTAATTTTCTTTTGGAATTTCCTAGGTGATATTCGAAAAGTAATGAGTCTAGTTTTTCTCTGCCAATTCCTAAATCACATAGTGTTTAGCTAGGCTCCCTGGGGTAGCCACTCAAAATCCAGGTGACTTGGATGCCATCTGTTGAACATTATTGGAGGAAACCTAAAGTGATGATCTTGAGCTATAAGGACAGAAGTAAGATTAATATTTATTTCAAGGTATGGGTACAGTTTAAGCATACTAGGCCTTCAAAATCATCTGACCTTTAGGATTTCAACAGTCAAAATTTAGAGAGGCACTTGGGATGTGGTAGCCAGGGAATAGTAGCCATAGCTGGGTTGTTGTTCTTAGATATCAGCTTACCACTGTGAATTTATAAATCAGATTTATTAAGATAAACATTCACTATTATAAATACGAGTTAGAATTATTGCATTATGAAATGACACAGATTTAATTTGAGGATGTGTGTTGTTAACTAAAATCCATTTTGTACAAATGGAACAATTGGCTGAGATCTGTAGGTGAGAATGTGGCCTGTTCCACAGGTTTATAAAATTCTCAGTTCAAAATATTGTCCTCAGTAGTTAATTAAGGAAGGGATAAAATTCTTAATAATTTAAAAATTTACTGAAAATGTACGTTATCTGCAGAACCTTGTTCCTAGGAGGATATAGCTACAGGGAAGATGATGACATGATAATGAATATATGAAAATTGATTAGATGGACTGGTATCAGGTTCTAAGTCAGGGGAAGGAAGAGTTACATGGCAAAGCAATCGGTTTAACTGAAATGGAATATTTTGAGTAAATGAATGAATGGAAGCAGTAACCCTGAGTGAATGCACACACCAAGACCAGGCACAAATTATTTTTAATATGAACAACCATAATCTTCCTTTTTAAGTGACAATCATTATTTCAACATTTAGATTAAACTGGTTTTTATATTCAAATTGCTTTGTCATTGGTAAATATAGGACAGTCCCTTTAGTAGCTAAAATGAGATGGTACCACTTCAAAATATGGCTGACTTGTTGTAATGATGGAAGAAAAAGTAGATATTAAGACACAATGGATACAAATCAAGACTTGTTCTAGAAAAGAATGTTTCATGGAGAAAAGAAATACTATACATAAGCCCAAAACAAGGAGAAGGGTCAACAAATTAGATTGCAGAACCACAGTATCTCTGGAGTAAAACTCAGAAAGGTACAAAAAAAATGAGTACATGAAGTGACTAGATTTAAAGTCAGACCCCTTTTAATGAGATCCATAAAGTATATAAATGTTCTAAGTCCAATAGAAATAATCCATTATCTTGACTGTAGTTTGAGTGGCTATTAATTTTTCAATGAAACAATGATGAGAAAGGCATGAGAAAAAGAGGCTGACAGGCAGAAACTATAGTTTTCTCTTTAAAAAGATCCACAAGTATCAACATTTTCTATAACCTAAAGTGAAGTTATCAGTATTCCTCTTGTGTTAATACAAATAAAAGGCATGACTTGTAGACAATTTTTCACTGAGAATCATGTTAAATACATTAAAAACATTGATATTTTGAACGTTAATGTCAGTTATTAAATGAAGACTGTGATGTTTTATAGCTAACTGTAGAGCTGTCCTGGTTCCCAATAGTTATTCCAATGAGCACTACTTAACTACAGACAATTCAAAATCTTTACTTAGCCTGTTGACATTTAACTAATAAAAATTTCATCTAAACAGTATTGAGAGCTGTTATATCCATATGGGACATGTAGTCCAGGAGCTTTGCCAAGGGTAACATGTATCTGTGTTGACAGAAAGATTGCTGGGATTTTCTCTGATTTCTCCACTCAAGGCTTATTCAGAAAGTCCCTTCAGCTCTTTCAAAATACTAGTGTGTGTATGTGTGTGTGTGTGTGTGTGTGTGTGTGTGTGTGTATGTGTGTGTGCGCATGTGTGTGTGTGTGTTTGTTTATGTGAGATTTTTAATATTTAATTTTGCTATTGGTACTTTTGTTTTGAACTCAGGCAAAGAGTTGTGTATCATTCCCTAGTGTAAAAAGAAAAAAAAATGTCAAGGTCATCTTTCATAAAAGTAAATTGGACTTACAATCATTAGTTACTTTTCTACTAACAAATAAAAGTGTGACATGGAAATAATGGCTTGAGTACAACAGAAACTATTTGTGATTCCCTAAGTTAGGAAATGAAGGTAGAACAATTAAGAGTTCAGGACCAGCCTGAGCTACATATACTAGTAAGATTAAGGCCTTTCTGGTGGTGTCTATTTCAAATGTAAACCCCAAAACATTAGTAATAATGCTAAAAGGAAACAATGTGTAGATTTTTATATTATACCAAGAGAGAGATGTTCTTACACTTTAAAAAAAAATTATACAGTTTACATATTGAAAATGGTGACTATAATTTTTTTTTTCCTGTGTTCTTGGAGGCTTAGTGAAACTGTAAGCATGTTCATGTCTCAGTTTACACTGACAAGGCATATTTGATATACCTTCTTTTTTTCAAATTTTTAAACTGGATATTTTATTCATTTACATTTCAAATGCTATCTCGTTTTTTCAAGTGTTTCCCCTCTGCAATCCCCTCTACCAACTTCTTACCATTCTTCTATGAAGGTCTCTCCCTACTCACTTACCCACTCCCACCTCAACACCCTAGCATTCCTCTACACTGGGGCATCGAGTCTTTACAGGATCAAGGGCCTCCCTATGCATTGATGCCAGATAAGGCCTCTTCAGCTCCTTAAGTCCTCTCGTCCTTTAGCTACTCTATTGGGGACTGTGTGCTCAGTCCCGTGGTTGGCTACAAGCATCCACAACTGGATCTTCTAATAATCTTTAACATGATTAAATATTGTTTGATATCTTCATTTCTAAGAGGGCATGTTTTATGCATTGAGCTTTTACATATTGTCCTATGTTACATTTTGCAATCTTCATTTCTATGATGACCTACTATTTGACCCATCAGGAAGATGTTCTTGAGTAATGGTGGTACAGAACTTGTACAAGTCGGGTAACAATGACTGGTCAAATTTGAGACACATGCCATGAGAGGTAACCCAAGCCTGACACTTCCTGGAGAGCCAATCACCATAGTCTGGGTAGCTCAGATACCTAGGAAAGAACCAATGTTGACTAGAAATATTAAGTCAATGAGATTATTCCTTATGATCATCTTCTGTTCTGATAGACTAGAGCCTGTCACAATTGTCACCAGAGATGCTTCATTGAGCATTTAGTGGGAGCAGATGCAGGGATTCAGAGCCAACATTAGGCAGAGCTTGGGGAATCCTGTGGTAGAACAGGGAGAAGGGTGGTAGGAACCAGAGGGGTTGAGGATACTGTAAGAACATGGTCCACAGAAATAACTAACTGCCACATGCTCCATGATTATCAGTTCTATCTCTGTGAGCACTTGTAAGTCAGTTGTCTGACCTACTATGATTGTATAATTGATATTATTGAAGGACTCCTAACAGTGGGAATGAAGGATGTCTCTGAGATTTTTGCCTGCTTTTGGGACCTCTTTTTCTCCTACGGATTTGCCTCTACCACCCTCATATGAGCGGATGTGTCTTTCCTTATTTCAACTTGTTATACCACGTTAGATTGATATCCCTGGACAGCCTGGGGCTTCTCAAGGGAAAAAGGATAAGAAGTGGATCTAAGGGGAGAGGGGAGGTAACAAGGGTGGGAGAAGTGGAGGGAGGACATTGCTCCTCAACCTTGGGATGGGAGAATATTTTCATTTTTATGTGTCTTTTAGCATGGGATTTGCTCTCTTCTGTTATCAGGAGTGCTTCATTTCGGAGGAAACAACTTCACCAGATGAGCAAATAAATTGACACATTATATATTTGAAGCCATATTTCTCTGCTTGCTTCTTTTAAGGGCACATGACCTTTTAGCATTATCAACTAGGCTTTGAAATAAATATGGGCCACATTCACACACGATGTACATGAACAATGGCTTAAAGATTATAAGCAGAATATGGTAATCATTTGTGATATTTCTACGTTCTATGAAATGACACAATCTGAAATTTTAATCAGCTTCTAAAATATAAAGAAGAAAATTCAATCCTTATACTAAACTTTAAAATGTCACACAATGAAAAAAAAGAGTTAAAAAACCATCATATGAAACAGATATTATAGGTAGTTACATGCTCTAAGAGATCCATGGTGAAAAGCAGATGCCACAGTGGAACTGACGAGTTAACCAAACAACAGACAAAATGGTGTATATATCTCAAAACCTACAGGCAAATAGTTTAATAAACGAGGGCTCCTTATTAAGAGGTTAATAGCAATATTTTCATTATAATTTCAGTGTTAGTATCATGATACATATTTCCCTGCTTTCTCTGAATTTTTCACTCCACCCTTAGAACTTTTCATTCTTTTCTTAATTTTAGAGGTTCTATATAGTTTAATCTATAAAATATATTACTTATATTTTATTGGATTGCAGATTGATCATGATTAGACCCTTTTCAAATTCTCTTACTCTCTGTTCTGCCTGTATTAGAGGTTTTGGCTATAAATAGTAAGATTTAGCATGAGATTTCCTAACTTCTCTAAATGGTGTAATATACTAGAGCTAAGAAAAAAATAAGAAAACTTCATTAAAAGAGATCAAGTTTAAAAACAAAATCAGTAGAAAACAATCTCTGACTTAAAATGTTGAAATTAATTCTTTAAACATCTTAGAAAACAAGATTTAATCCTAAGAAGGTTACCATTATGTTTTGCATTGCTTTGTGATTATGACTTTTAAAAGCTTGTAAAACACAATTAACTGTGTCTGTAATTTTATTGATATTTTAAAATACTTATTTCAATATTGAGGATATCTATGCTTAGTAATAGATGCATAATTATCAAAGGGGTACATGCATATTGAATAACCTCTTTCATTTTTAATATTGTACATAGTTTTTATATGAAAAAGTTTCATCAATACTTCTATTATTTGTACTTCCAATTATTTTTACAATATTAGAATGGAGGTGGGAAGGTGTTACAGAGACAAAGTTCAGAGCAGAGACTGAAGGAATGACCATCCAGAGACTGCTCCATTTGGGGGTCCATCCCATAAACAACCGCCAAACCCAGACACTATAGCAAATGCCAACAAGAGCCTGCTGACAGGATCCTGATATAGCTGTGTCCTGAGGGGCTCTGCCAGTGCCTGGCAAATACAGAAGTGAATGCTCACAATCATCCATTGGACAGAGCACAAGGTCCCCAATGAAGGAGCTAGAGAAAAATACCCAGGGAGCTACAGGAATCTGCAGCCCTATAGGAGGAACATCAATATGAACTAACCAGTACCCCAGAACTCCTTGGAACTAAACCACCAATCAAAGAAAACACATGGGAGAACTTGTGGCTCTAGCTGTATATGTAGCAGAGGATGGCCTAGTCCGCCATCAATGGGAGAAAAGGCCCTAGGTCCTGTGAAGTTTCTATGCCCCAGTATAGGGGAATGCCAGGACCAGCAATGGGAGTAGGTGGGTTGGGAAGCAGGGGGAGGGGGAAGGGGATAACATTTGAAATGTAAATAAAGAAAATATCTAATAAAAAAGAAAAACAAATAAAACAGGAATGGAGGTTAATTTTTTTATTAAAATAGGGCTTTTGATATTTCATCCCTATTGAAGAATTTCACAGAATATTGTTAGAATTTGTGGCTTCTTGGCGAAGGAGAGTCATGTTTGTTTTGTTTATTTCAAACATAGCTTGTCATGGATGTCAATGGTTATGCAAACATGTGTGTATGGGCATCACTAGACACAGAATGTTGATAATACCAGAAAGTAAGGAAGCATGAAGCTGAAAAGTAGAAGGGATGCAGGCTATAAGGGGGACAAAGAAAAAATGGATGACGAGTTTGATATGATCAATAAAATTTTACAGAATCAAAGACTATTAAAGATTAAAAAGTACTGTGGTGGGTAGGGAAAAATTTGGGTTTAAGAAGAATTGGGGAGATATTAATATAATAAAAACTGTAATATTAACTCTTTAAGAAATAATAAAAATCCTATTGTTTTAAAAAGGGTTCTTTTTATATTGACAGGATTTAATTTTCCTTTGGCCCTCTTTTTATGAGGTACTTTAAAACCACATCTTCACAGTCTTTATACTTTGTATTCTGTATCTTTATATAAAAATACACTTTTTATTTTTAATGATTTGCTTATACATATTTTCTTTAAGGTTGATATAGTCAGCAGAAATAAAATATTTCAAATAACTAAATCAATATATAATCATTTCTTAATGAGCTAAACAATACTAAGCAGATTAATGTATAGACTGTGGGATCAGTTTAGCCATATTAATAGGTGTCCTGATGTTTATATAAAATGACAGATATATTGAATTTTTAGTATTTTATGCTTTTTCACTTGTTTTTTTAAAAGTAGGTGAAGGACCATATGAAAGCTATTGTCCTCCATCTAGATTTATTAATTTTTCAGGCGTGTATTTCTCTGGGATGCTTGACTTAAGAACCGATTAAAATGAAAATGTGCCCAAGGAGCCTTGCAGAAAAGCTGCACTGAGACAGGTTTTCTGCACGTGCTCATCATCTGGGGACACCTGCTAAGTTCTAATAAAAAATAGTTTTGTCTATAAATATGTTGCATTGTACTTGTGATATATATATATATATATATATATATATATATATATATATATATATATATATATATAAAAGAATGGATAAGTATACTTTATAGTTAAAATTAAAAAAAAATTGTTATGAATGACTATTCCTGTGACAGATGTGTTTATTTTCTACAGTGAAACCATATTTGCAACATTTTAAAGTTTTTTACATTTTTATATGAATAATGTTTGATGTTGCAATTACCAAGTTTTAAAACAGACTTTTTTGGTTTTTTTTCTTTGTTATTCATGCTAACTTTCTTAGAGTTGTGAATAAGACTGCATATTTTTGCAGCCCCCTTGGCATATGTTTCTTCTCCTCCAGGCTCATCAGTGTTGTTATGTGACCTTACACACACTTACCTTCCTTTCTTTCCCTTTTAGTTATTTGCAGTTTTAGGAAACTCTACTTGGTACACTTACATTCTCAGTGCTCCCCTAACTCAGCCTTTATAATGGTATGGCACAAATAGCATTGATATTTAGGATTGATTTTTAAACACAGTGAATAAGACAAAAAGTATGCTTCAAAAAAATGAAGCCAATTATTTGGTGTAATTACCATCATGTCATACAAAAAAAAAATGTTGAAATAAAAGTACTTCTGAAATGCATTTGGGGACCTAAAGGATCATGTACTATTGCATAAATTCCAAATAGATCTTAGATTGTGATGACTGTGTTCAGATTTTTTTTTCAACAGAATGCAGAGTGAAACAAACATAACTTCAGTAGAGAACTGAATCTTGAATGTGAAATGAGAATCTTGTGAAAAAAAAAAGCTTAAATTCATTGTGTTGATAGTAATTTGATTTTGCTTTAGATTATGATATATATGTTGTGTGATGGTTTGTATATTCTTGGACCAGGGAGTGGCACCATTTAGAGGTGTGGCCTTGTTGGAATAGATATGAACTGGTTGGAGTAGGCATGTTACTGTGGGTGTACGCTTAATACTCTCACCCTAGGTGCCTGCAAGTCAGTCTTCCACTAGCAGCCTTTGGATGAAGACATAGAACTCTCAGCTCTGCCTGCACCATGCCTGCCTGGATACTGCCAGGCTCTTATCTTGATGATAATGGACTGAACCTCTGAGCCTATAAGCCAGCCCCTATTAAATGTTTTTTTTTTTTTTTTTTTTTTTTTTTTTTTTTTTTAAGACTTGCCTTGGTCATGGTGTCTGTTCACAGCAGTAAAACCCTAAGACATGTTGAAACATTTAAAAAAGAGATACATCCATTTAGATACACTACCTTGCTTCAGAGAATCTTGATATAAGCAGCCAAGACCACACCCACATGTAAATTAAGAGTAAGAGTAAGCATCACTCTTGGTGCCAACTGGGGCTCTAAACAGCCAATTTTAGGATTAGGTCTCTGAAGGGATCAGACATTCTATTACTGGGGCTCATATCTATTTGTTTTGTTTTGTTTTGTTTTGTTTGTTATAATTTCTGACTTGGGAGCTCAGTTGTGAAATCTTTGTTTTATTTTTTATAGAAATGTATATTATGATGTTTCTATTCTATTCCTTTCCTGTTTCAACTCATTGAACTTTCATATATATATTTGCCCATGAAGAAAACTAAACTAGAGGGAAGAAGATAAATGTCATGCCTGGTTGCCCATTTTATTCACCACAAACACTTTTAGAGAAAAATAACTTCGGGTTATTAGTGGTGATTACTAGGCAATAGATGCCATACAAGAATGTTTAGAGACTATTAGTGGTATCGGATGTTCAGCTTTCAAGGAAACATGACATTGAAGGTGAATTATATAACCACCATTTTTTTTTAAAGTTCCTGTAGCCTTTATTCAAAGGAAATCATTTGGCATTTTTATTTTTTAAAAAATGGTTATTTTATTTATTTACATTTCAAATATTATGCCCCTTCCTAGTTTTCCCTCCGCAAACACACTATCCAGTTTCCCCCTTCCTCTGCTTCTATGAGGGTGTTCTCCACCCACCCATCCTCTCCTCCCTCATTGCCCTAGCAATTCTCCTATGCAGGGGCACCAAGCCTCCAAAGGACCAGGGGTCTCCCCTCCCATTGATGCCAGATAATGCAATACTCAACTACATATGCAGTTGAAGCCATTGGTCTCTTCATGTGAACTCTTTGGTTAGTAGTTTAGTCGCTGGGAGCTGCAGGGGTCTGACTGGTTGATATTGTTGTTCTTCCTATGGAGTTACAAACCCAGATACTATTCCTGATGCCAAGAAGCCCTTTCTGACAGGAGCCTGGTTTAGCTGTCTCCTGAGAGGCTCTGGCAGAAACTGACTAATACAGATGTGAATGCATGCAGCCATCCATCAGACTGAACAGGTGGACCCGAAGGCAAGTTAGAGAAGGACTGGGTTTGGTGTCTGCAAGTGGGATGGACCCCAGCTGGGGCAGTATCATGGTGGCCTTTCCTGCACTCTGTGCTCCACTCTTTGTCCCTGCATTTATTTTGGACATGAGCAATTCTGGGTTAATTTTTTTTTTTTTTTTTGAGATAGAACCACCACTTTAAATTGAAACCTATTTTTAAAAGATATATTTACTTTTAAATTTTATGCATATGAGCTTTTGCTGCAAGTAATTTTAGGTACCATGTATATGTCTGTTGCCCAGAGAACCCAGAAGAAGGTGTTGGATTCCCTGGGCCTATAGTTACAGATGACTATGAGTCTCCTAATGTGTGGATGGATTGGGTTAGGTTCTTTGTAAAGAACAGTGTGTACTCTGAACTGCTGAGCCAGTCCCAGAGTTCATTTATGATGAAATGCACAAGTGAGTGAGACCTGGGGGAAACTGTGTCTTCAGCTTCCTTTTCTTCCTACCCTTTACTTTTGTTAACTTATGTTGAGTAAACTGAGGTGTGACTGTGAAATGCTGGAAAACACGGTGACTCAGAAATGATAAAGCTAACATTAAGAGCAGACACATTTGAAATGGTACTGTATTAATTTGCTAAACAAATTTTAAAATTTGATATGAATTCCAAAGGTATCACGCTACTTCACAGTAAGCATATTAGTATCAAATTCCTTATTGTCTGAGAAAATAACATATTTAGTATATAATTATGAATGTTAAAGCAGGTTTCACTTATAGGCACTATGTTTAAACCATCAGTCTCATTACTTCTCTCCAGCAAGTCATTTGCAATGTCCAATTCATTAAATATTATGTTTCTTAGCTAATGTGGTGTTGACTAAGTTTAATTATTTACTTATATCAATCCTAGTTTATACTATAAAAAGAGATGCATTTACATTAGTCTGACCCTGCCTAGTACACTATAAAACTCATGTCTATTTTTTTACATCATACTCAATTTGGATTTCAAGCAATATTCCAAAGTTTTATTATAAATTCATACTTGGGTCACTAAACTATTCAGAACCAAAAGTAATTACTTATTTAGTTTGATGTATAATTATATGGTACTTGAAATTACTCATGTTCAAATCTAATTCATGAAGGTACTGTTTTTCTTTTTATTTATTTTTTTTAAATTCCTGCAATCTAGAGAATTCCCTGTCAGATTCCCAAGGCAAGCAAAACATATAGGGAGATAAATAATAATAATAATAATAATAATAATAATAATAATAATAATATAAACCAAGAAGGTCAACGATGATGCTCTAGATATCATTGTGTTTCTCAGAACATGAGCAGAGAGACATCCAAACTATCAATGAGTACAAGATACCACTGAATTATGTTTTGATCTGTGAGATGACAGATAAAGGTTATTATCAAAAACCTTTTGGAGTAGCTATTTAACTATTGGGTTTTCATCACATTTAGGTGAGTAACTTTCATAGAACATACATTAAAAACTAACTTGAACTGACAACAATTGTGTTCCTTTACATCTTTGACTTAAAACAAAAACAGATTCTTTTCTTTTAGACTTTATCTCCTAATACCCACTCTACATCTACTCCACAAGCTCCAAAATACTTACTTCTTCTCTTCTGTGGACCAATTTCTCATTCATCTATTTTATATAGATCCATAAAAAGATTAAACATATTTTATTGAGTAGCTTGAGGTACTTTGGAATCACCATCATCATCACCACCACCATCATTATTATTATTATTTCCCAGTGTCTTCCTATGTAGCTCTAGATGTACTGAAACTCACTATGTAGGATACATTAGCTTTGAACTTACAGAGCTCTACCTACCTCTGTCTCCAAAATGCTGTGATTAAATGTGTGCACCATTATGTCCAGCTCTGAGGTCTTTAAAATCATAATTTGGGTATACAATAAAAAGATTTGCATAATAAATAAATACATGTTTTAATGTTTCTTTATTAAATTTTGATACAGTTAAGTTTCCTGTCATCTAAGAGCTGTGAGTTTTGTATTGCTTCACCAGCTATATATACCACTTGAAACTTTTAGACTTAATCCTGAAACTCATCTTGGATAAGATATGTAGATTATGTTTTGTTCATTGGTCTGTATCTTTATCCATATGGATTAAATAACTTTGACACCTTTCACCTTTCATTAGCTACTTTTATGTGAATTGACATCTAATGAAAATAGATGATTAAACAAATACTTAGTGATGGATTTTTGTGGAAATTTTTTCTTTTGTGGAACTTCTCATCTTGGCTTTTAAAGTGTTTACCTTCAAGATGCAGATCAAAACATTTGAGTTCAGTTTTACTCTAGATTTCAAATGGTTGTTGTTGTTGTTGTTGTTGTTTTGTGACAGGGTTTCTCTGTACATAACTGGCTGTCCTAGAAATTACTTTGTACACCAGGCTGGCCTCTAACTCAGAAATCTGCCTGCCTCTGCCTCCCAAGTGCTGGGATTAAAGGAGTGTGCCACCACCACCTAGCCTAGATTTCAAATACTAAACTTTCATACTATCGATACAATTTATCAGGTGATACTATCACTACTAAATGTTTGTATTTAATTTAAAATTATATGTTTAATTAATATGACTTTGTAAATATGAAAATGAATTCATTTTATATGAGGATTACTTAAAATTTTATATAAAATACAAACACAGAAAAACTTTCAGGAATTGACTATATAATATTTGTGTTTATATGACATGAAAAATTACACACTGTGTAATTTGAACATTAAAATATGGACTTAGAGTCTGGCAATTTCAAGAATGATTGGAGGTAACAAATTGTGGTCTTGACTGACAAGTATACCTGGTCTCATAATATGATTCTGCTCCACTTGCTCTAACAATCAAATGCTTGTTTTCCAAAACATACTCTGAGCATCACCTGGCTGAATGTGCCCAGAGAGGATGGCCCATCTGCATTGCTATTCTCTGCTTTCTTCTTTGATATTTGGAATTCAGCTCAAGTCCAGAAGTCATTCTCCCTCACAGCGCTTCCTCTGGCCCCCTATGTGCCCCTCTATTCACAGTGCAAGCTAGGGCACACTTAGGCAATAGCTTCAAAGAAAAATCAACACTACTTCCTCACAAGACTGCCCATAGTCCAGGTAGAATTACCTGACAGAATAAATACTGAGCTACCAGAAAAGCAATACTTAGAAACTGGACATTGCCCAGTGGACACTTTGCTATAAGTTTGTTGAAAATATGCAAATAGACTATTTTCTTTATACAAAGAATTATGTTAATGATGAATTTTATCAAGTGCTCACATTTTTGTGATATCATAGTCTCTTATTTCAATTTTTACAATAAAGATTAAATCTACAGATATTTCACAAATTCTCATAGGGTCATATAAAAAATGAAAAAAATGCAACAAGGCCATGCAGTCCACTCTAATTTGATCTTGTTTCTAATGATTTAATACTTTGTGACTGCTCTCTGTGCCTGCTGCTACAGGCATGTCTTTTTATCTACTTCTGAGGCTGTGGTGGGATTGAATGTTCAAGGCCCTCCTGAGCCACAGTGCAAAACCTGGATAAATTAGTGAGAGTATAAGAATTTTAAAATGGAAGAGAAATGCTTGGAGGAAAAGAATTTCAAATTACATTTGACTTTTCAAATATACTGTTTTTAAAACATGAAGGACAGCAAAAAGAGCATTCCATTTTGTCCATTGTTAACAGGTTAACATGCAGGCAAATACACTCTTATGGACATTTATCTTTTTATCTTAGTGTTTTCAAACAAAAGTAAACAGAAAAAAATAGTTATTAACACAGAGAAAAATTAATTTTTACATAATCAAGACCATTCTACAGCATGAATAGTGTTACATGACACAGAATATTTTAAGTAAATCATAGTTCTTTGAGTTTAGAAATATGAAGAGGAATTGTGGGAACCAAATTAGATGTCACACTGTGCTAAATATGCAAGACTTAAAAATCTATGTACAGATGGTGAAAATCAAATCCATTCTCAACTTCACAAGCCAGGTCTAAATGATGAAAAAATATCAGTTCAACAAATGAACCATCTGCCACATTCAGCCATCTTCAATCCTTATAAATTGATTGTAAATATATTGTGGCTAATTGCATGAAATATTTTGACTTAAAAATATTATAAACCATGTATATAATTCCCATTTGCAATACTTTGATGGAGACAACTTTAGACTCACTAAGAAGATGGGCCCAAGAATTTAAAAACAGATAGTTGATATGTTTTAGTGTAGTCTTTATTTTTAAAAGAATAAAAATACGCAGTCTTCTGGCATAAACAAATACTCAGTTTCTTCTCTCTGTATATTATTTCATAAAACACAAACTGAATGCCTATTTTGTGCTTAATTTTGATATTTCTATTCATTTTGTTATCCTATTCATTTTATTAACTTCCCAGTATTGTTTTTTTTCTTTCCTTTAATTGAAAATAGATTTTCCCTTACATGACATACCTTAATTACAGTTGTTCCTTCCTCCACCTCTCTCAGTTACTCCTCCATTCCTCTTTGATCTGTACACTCCAGCATTCTGTCCTTCATTACAAAACAAACAGGCCTCAAAGAGATAATAGAAAAATGTACTATGATAACATAAAAATAAGACATCAGAATTGGAAAAATAAATAGAAAAAAAAAAGAACTCAAGGGAAAGCACAAGAATCACTCCTTCACATTGTCACACACACACACACACACACACACACACACACACACACACACACACACACACACAAAAATCACTGAATTGGAAACCGTAACATATAAGCTCAGGATATGAGGCAGACCATGCTGCCTCCATCTCATATGAGTTCATATGAGTTTTAATCATGTGTATATATGTTTAGCTGTTGGTTTCTATATTTGTTCTTATCTGCAGCAATAGGAAGTTTCACTTATGCTGGCTGAGTTAAATCTATGATTATAGCAGAGTTTTATTAGGAGTGATCTGTTACTAATATGTCCTGTCTATCTTATCTATCTATCTATCTATCTATCTATCTATCTATCTATCTATCTATCATCTATCTATCTATCTATCTATCTATCTATCTATCTATCTATCTATCTATCTATCTATCATCTGCCTGTCTGTCTATCTACATATCCATCCATATATCGTCATTTATCATCTATATATTTATTTTGTTATAATAAAAGTATTTGGTTTTACACTAGGTCCTTGGACTCTCTTGTTCATCCAAGCAGTGTCAGATACTTCTTCCATCATATGAAGTGGGCCTTAAGTCAATTCAGATATTGGTCAGTTCCTACCACAAGCCTTGTATCACCATTACCCTAGCATATCTTACAAGCAGAATAGTATTGTAGATGTAACATTTTGTAGCTCAGATGGTGTTTACATATCTTCTTCTGTAGTTTTCAACATATATTTCTGTGGCAAAGATGTCAGAACATAGGACAGAAATCTCTATGTAGGCACTAGAACAACTTCTCCAATTTCAATGATTCCTGTAGCTGTTATATATAGCAATAGGGTATTACTTTTACTTTGTGGAGAGCAACCAATAGCCTTGGGAATAACCTGAAATTTTGAGGCGTGGTGATGTTCATGGGACAACTTGGATATAATCCTGGTCTGATAGTTGAAGCTTCATTTAACAACAAGAAATGTTACGTGGAGTAATGTCTCCATCATTATTTAGATTTCATTTTTGATTTCTGGCATATATGTTTATAGTATAATAGATTTGCATACTACTGTTTTATGGGCCATTATTTTATCATCTTTGCCTTTTATCATCCACCATTATTTTAGCATTTACTCCTTTGTTTTCTTCTCTGTTCCTTGTCCCTATTTGATCTTCCTGTTCCATTGACCCCCCAACACCAGTTCTTCCAAAATTATAAATTTTATTTTACTTTTCTAGTATGATCTACCTAAAACTTCTAGTCCTCCATTCTATACCCACCCTCTGTCTTTCTCAGAATTGTAGCTTAATTTCCCACTGACTTAGGGGCTAATGAATACACACACACACACACACACACACACACACACACACACACACACACACATATATATATATTTAGTCTTTCTGATTCTGGGATAGGTGCCTCACTCAGAATGATCCTATTCTTGTTCCAGTCATTTGTCTGTGAATGTCTTGATTTAGTTTAATTTTTAAAAATGGCTTAGTAATAGTCCATTGGACAAACAGACCATATTTTCTTTATCCATTTTTATGTTAAAGGAAATCTGGGTCATTTTTAAATTTTGGCTATTTTGAATAGAACAATAATAAATACAGTTGAGCAAGTATATATGTGGTAGGATGAAGTGTCTTTTAGGTATTTGACTATGGATGGCTTAACTGAGTTTAAAGGTAGGCTAATTCTCATTTTCCTGAGGAACCACCATACTGATTCCCATACTGACTGCACAAGTTTGCATTCATACAGAAAGTGGGTGAATGCTCCCCTTACCCCAAATCCTCAGCATGAACTTATTCCTGCTTTGTTGATCTTTGATAAAAACTATTTTTCCTATTCTGGAAAATGCTGCTTTGTCTGGGTGATACTGACTTTTGCTATGGAGAATCTTCTCAGTTTCAACATTGCTCTATGTAATTTTTGACCTTAGTGCCTAATGGTGTTCTGTTAAGGAAATCTTTTCTGTACCAGTGAGATAAACTCTATTATGCATTTTTTCTTGTATCACTTCTAGTTCAACTGGTTGGTTTTTTGAGGTCTTTTATCCATTTTGAGTTGACTTTTGGGCATAGTGAAAATTATGGGCTTATTTGCCTCCTCTAAATGAAGCTATCTAATATGACCATCACCATTTGTTGAAGATATTTTTCTTTTTGCATGATATATTTTTCCTTCCTTTTCAAAAATTACTTATCCATAGGTTCATGTATTAATATCTGTGTCTTCATTTTATTGTATTGATCAATGTGTCCACTTTGTGACAATACTGTAGTGTCTTTATTACTATAGTTCTGTAGCATATCATGAAATATGAGCTAGTGATACTTTATATAGATTCTTTGATTATTTAAGATTGTTTTTTCTATCCTGAATTTTTTTCTGTTTCCATATGAAGGTGAACATTATTCTCTCACGATATGTGAATATTTGTGTTTGAATTTTAAAGGATATTGAATTGAATTGGCAGAATTCTTTTGATAGGATATCTATTTATCCTATAAGTTTTATAGATCTTTCTATCTCCTGTCATTTTATTTAATTTCTTTCTTCAATTTCTTAAATATTTATAACACAAGGTTTTCACTTGTTTGTTAGAGTAGCCTCTAGATATTTTATATTATTTGGGGATGGTGTGAGTGTGTGGTTTCCATGATACCTTTCTCAGTAGACTTGTCACTTCTATATACATGTTTCTGTGAATTTTGTATGTAGGTACCTTCGTCAAAGTGTTTTACCGGGTGTAATAATATCCCAGTCGAAAATCTTAGAATCAATATTGTATACTATCATATTATCTACAAATAACAATGCTTTAAATTCTTCCTTTCTAATTTGCCAACCCCTTGATCTCCTACAGCTGTTTTATTACTATAGCCCAAACTATATGCAGCATATTGAATATGTGTGGAGAGAGTGGGCAACCTTTTCTTGTTCTAGATTTTAGAGGAATTCCTTTGAGAATTGCTCTCATTGAAATTGATTTTGGTTATGTGCTTTTTACAAATTCCCTTTATTATGTTTAGGTATCACTCCTATATCCATAATCTCTTCAACACTTTTATCATGAAAGAGTATTGGATTTTGCTAAATCTCTTTGCTGTATTTAATGAGATGATTATGTCTTTTTGTCCTTTTGTTCATATGGTGTATTGCACTTATGAACCTGTATTTGTTGAAAAATTTCTGCACCTCTGAAATGAAGCCTACTAGATCATAGTCATAAAAGTTTTTATGTGTTCTCAGATTATATCTGCAGATATTGAATGAGAATTTGTGATCTTTGTTTATAAGGGAAATTGGGATATAGCTCTCTTTGTTGATTTTTTACTTGCTTTTATCAGGGTAACTCTGGCCTCATAAAACCAATTGGGCATCTTTACTTTGATTTCCTTCTTGTCAAGTAATTGAAGGGCGTAGGAATTGACTATAACCTTTCTACTAGAATGCTGAACTAATACCATCAGTCCCTGGACATTTTATATTCAAGAGAAAATTTTACTTAATGCTTCTATTTCAAAAGGGGTGTATAATTGTGCTTTAATTAGTCATCTGATCTTTATTTAATTTACTAAGTGAAAGGTATTGAAAGGTTACTATTTCTTGAGATTATTCAATTTGTTTCTGTACACATTTTAAAATTATGTTCTTATGGTTCTTTGGATTTCTTCATTATCTGTTTCTATGTCTCACATTTCATTTTTAATTGTATCAATTTGGATCTTCTCTCTCCACCTTTTAGTTAATTCAGTTAAATTTGCATCATTTTATTCCCAAAGAAAGAAGTCTATTTCATTGGGTTTTTGTAAATGTTTGCTGTTTATGTGCATACTTTATTTATTTTAGCCCTCAGTTTGATTGTTTCTTTCACTGTATTTCTTTGGGTGGGCCTTTATTTTTATTTTTATTTTTTTCATTTAGTTCCTGAGCTTTCAGGTGTGCTGTCACATTACTAGAATAAGATCTCATAAATATTTTTTATGTAAACTCAGATTTTGATTTATTAATCAATCCCTAGACCTCTAGGAAAAAGCTACTTGATCAAGGTGGATTTTTTTTTTTTTTTTTTTTTTTTTTTTTTTTTTTTTTT
>LR751711.1:93927-115741 GCA_902729485.2 Mus minutoides | reverse complement strand
CCTAGGCAAATGGATGGATCTGGAGGCCATCATCCTGAGTGAAGTAACCCATTCACAAAAGAACTCACATAACATGTACTCACTGATATGTGGATATTAGCCCAGAAACCTAGACTACCCAAGATACAATTTACTAAACACATGATACTCAAGAAGAAGGAAGATCAAAATGTGGACATGTCACTCCTTCCTAGAATTAAGAACAAAGCACACATTGAAAGAGTTAAAGGGAGCATTTGTGCAGCTCAATCCAAAGGATGGACCCAACGACTGAGGCTGCCAGGGATCCATCCCACAATCAGTCACCAAACATAGACTCTATAGTATATGCCAGCAAGATGGTGCTGAAAGGGCCCGGATATAGAGGTCTCAGGGGAAAATATACCAATGCCTGGCAAACATGGAGGTGGAAGCTCACTGTCAGCTATTAGATTGAAAACAGGGTTCCCAAGGAAGAAGGAGCTAGAGAAAGTACCCAAGGAGCTGAAGGGGTCTTCAACCCTATAGGTGGAAGAATAACCATGAACTAACTAGTACCCCCTGGGCTCGCGTCTCTAGCTGCATATATAGAAGAGGATGGCCTAGTTGGCTATCAGTGGGAAGAGAGGCCCCTTGGTTATGCAGACTTTATATGCCCCAATACAGGGGAACGCCGGGGCCAAGGGGTGGGAGCGGGTGGGTAGGGGAGCAGGGCTGGGAGGGGGGAAGATATAGGGAACTTTCTGGATAACACTTGAAATGTAAATGAAGAAAATATCTAATAAAAGTTGAAAAAAAAAAAAGAAGAAGGACTAGAGAAGAGAATTTAACACGAGAAGATAGAAACATTGAGGAGAATTTAAGATGAAATGAAGGTAGGACTGAAGATAGAATATCAAGATGGAACAATAAATAAAATGTCTGTACCAAAAATCAAGACAGTAAAAGAAAATACAGAATATACAGGCATTATATTCAGTTAAATATTTGAGTTTATACACAGAGAGGAAGAAGAATCTTCAGTCAATTCTGTAGACTTGAGCATCCTTGGCAGCAACAAATAACACTCTAATTAGACCGAAGAACTCTTCAAAAAGAGAGAATACATGCCTGGTCTTAGAAACCTAGACAATTACCCAAAGTTAGTAAAATCATGAAAACATTGTTACTGGAGAAGAATCTACAATCGCTGATTTACTAAGCAAGCATAATCACAAATGACATTAAACGTGTTTCTTATACCAACAAATAAGTGTATTTCTCTTTGAGGAGAGTTATCTTGGAAACAGACAGACATCATTATAAAAAAGTCATAACCAATTTAAATAGAGGGTTATGTAGTACCTTCCCAGTGGATACATAATACCACAATTAAGGCTCAGGGAACATTGGAGAAGAGGGAAAAAAGAGAAAAAGAGACAGAGGACAAGGCACTTTGCTGTGAGACTGTATCGATTAGTCATATCAGAAGATATGCCCATAAAAATCTCACAAAAAATGATTGCTCAAATGTGACCTGAACAAGAATGGCAACAATGGACCATTCCAGGTGAAAAAAAAAAAAAAAAAAGATTAACAAGAGGCCTTAACCCCACACAAAGAAATATATGCAGGTAAAAAATGTTTAAAGTGAGAGAAATAGTCTTCCCTTGGGAAGAGCACACAAATTGGTCATCTAGTACAAAATGCTCAGCTTTGAAAATGTACAAATAAGTAACCTTATACAGACTAAGGTGGTTATATTTAATAATAATAATAATAATAATAATAATAATAATAATAATATATGCAAGCCAGAAACAACAGTAAATGAAGATAATGTAATAAATTTGACAAAAAGCAAGAAGAGGTAAATGGGGAGGGGTTTAGAGGAAGAAAATGGATAGGGTAAAGTATGTAATAGTATAATTTAAGACATAAAAGAAATATATTTTTTAAAAAGACATCAATGTCTTTTTTTTCTTATAAAGAAAAACATTTAATTTGGGCTAAGTTACAGTTTCAGAGGTTTAGTCCATTATTATCATGGTAGGAAGCATGGCAGCATATATACAGGCAGACATGGTACTGTAGAAGCAGCTGAGAGTTCTACATCTTAGTCCAAAGGCATCCAGGAAGAGACTGATTTACACAGCCAAGAGAAGGGTCTCTTCCACAATGTGTGGCTTGAATGTAGGACTTCAGAGCCCACTTCTACAGTGATGAACTTCCTCCCATAAGGCCACACTTACTCTAACCTTAAGGCCACACCTCTTAATAATGCTACTTACTATGAGTCAAGCACATTCAACTAAAATATATTATATATTACATTATATATATATATATATATATATATATATAGATAGATAGATAGATAGATAGATAGATAGATATATAGATATATATATATATATATATATTTAGTATCTATTTCTTTAATTTATGTATTTCATATGCATATATTTCTTTTCCAAGAACTTATCTTGGAGTGTTATCACTTCATACACATGAACTAACCAATAATGGTGTGTTACTGCCCTCATCTCTGGACACACGCTGTAAAGCAAAGCTTGTTTGTATGTGATTAGACACAGTCTGAGCTATTGCCCAGCTGAACAGTCAGTCCCCCTCGCGTCTCTGCTTAGGTGGAATTCACCTCAGGCTCATCCCCTGGTTCTGCCACTTTGTCCTGAGCCCTAGACTCTCCCAAAGTCTGTCTTTTTCCTCTTTTCTCATGCCCAGCCTTTATTCACCTTCCTTCCTGGTTCTAGAACATTTGCAGTTATTTCTTATTGTTCTCCTTTTTCTGAGGAGATCTGAGCAAACATCTGTTTACCAACAACAGACCAAAGAAATGATTGCATCCAAGTCCACCACAGGGTAAACAAGTGAGTTTGTTGGGGTTACTTACAAGGGTGTGGGTGACTCAAGAGCAGCTGCATCCTGCATCACTGGAAAGCCCAGCCCAGCACAGGCGATGACTCCCCGAAGCTGCATCTCTTGAGCTTCCTGCAAACATGTAGGAAGCTCAGCCCTCTGGACCATCTCCTCTCCTATAGACTGCCTATATGATACATGGCCTTGGAACTCTCTCAACTTTCTGAGTCGTGTACTTTTTCCTGAACTTCTCCTTCCAGATGGGGACATTTCAATTGGGAGCAAATGGCTACAAACATGTTGTACTTTAAGGTTCTGTGTTCAGACTATTGGCTGAACTGACACGTGGATGGATGACAAGAGACAGGCACTGAGAAACAAGAAACAAATCAGGTTCAATGTCCCCCGAAGTGAAGTTTCTTCTTTACTCTCCTGACCAGGAGTCTCAGATAAGGTAAAGTATGTAATAGTATAATCTAAAACATAAAAGAAATATTAATTTAAAAAAAGACTTTAATGTCTTATACCAGTAAATTTGGTATAATTAAAACAGAGTGTAAAAAGATATACATATGTATACAGTGGGTTTCAGTTATTTTCTCCCCTTTCTAGTTCCCATTCCACTGAATGTATATATGTACACTGTGTGCAGACAGTGCCTACAGATGCCTGAGAAAGGTGTCAGATTCCCCTGTAAATGGAGTTACAGATGGTTTTGCACCACATATGTGTTCTGGAAAGGGAAACCTAGTTCTCTTCAAAAGTAGCAAGTAACTTAAACCTCCAATCCATCTCTTAAAAACAAAATCTTCAAAAATTTCACATCAAATTTTGAATAATCCCAAAATATTTAGAAAGTATTTAAGAAGAAAGATTAAGTAACAGTCTCACTTTTAGTTAAATTATTTAGACATTAAAGGGTTTTTCAATTTTATTATATTAAAGTACAATGTATTCATATTCTTTTAATCGTTTTAAATGTATATTAAAATATGGAAAGAAAAATGATATAATTACTGAAATATATGATCATAGATGCTGTTTTTTACATTAAAATACTGTACAGCTCTGAAATGGCAACATTCACTGTATAAGAGGAACTTTTTGATTCCTTGTTTATGAGTACTGCTAGCACTGAGTACTTATAACAATAGTGAGAATTATGCTTTATTGTTTTACTTCACCTCAGAATATCCCTAAAATAATTCAAGAAAATTTTTTTCTCTTAAACAATGCAATAGCATTTATAAGAATAAATATTGTTGTGTTGAAGTCAGTGAACATGTTTTTATGATTCTTTTTTTTTTCAGTTTAATAAAAGTATCCAAAGCTGTAAATAACAGGAGACAAGAAGGTCTGAAATTTTCTCAGTGATATATGGATGTGGTTGAAGTATTTCTAAGATTTTCCTAGAAGTTTATTTTTACAGAGGAGATAACAGTTACCCTGAGCATGCAGTGACAATCTTGCTGAAAAGCAAAAGCAGAAAAAAACAATTTTATAATTAATATATGGCTTTTCCATGTATTTACTGGTGATTTAAATATTGAAACATAAACATATTTGCTTATTTTTTTCAGGAGTAAGGCAATAACTCATCATAAAATCATGGCTTGACTTATGGATATAATATACCTCCTTCATGAAATAATGCCATGAATTTTAGATGAGATTCCATATTATAAATGTGTTGTACAAAGCATCCTGACAAAGATTATAATAAATCCTTTTTCAAATTTTACTCTGAAGTAAAATATATAACTGTGGAAAAGAGAATATTCACATAGCAAAGATAATAAGCATGTTTATTTTATACTACATTTACTTAATACCTCTTAACAACTAAGTTTTATTTTCCATCAATCCTATTACACATCTAATTATTGTCTTTCCTACTCTACTTGGGTCTTTTACAAAGAATCCCAGTCCTCTAAAAAGAATGAAAATACCTCATAAAAACTCTATGTATTCTTTTTTTTTTGAAAAAGTTATATTTCATGGCATTACTTATAAAGTGCCCAAACTACATGGCCAGGTGATAAAAGCATATAACATAAACATGTGAGAAAGTACTTTCCTGGGATTTTAAAACCCATAGTAGGAAACATATAAATGTAAAGACAGATAAAGTATAAATGTAAAGAAAATGGAGATTAAAATTTCATCTTTTTGTGGAAAAATATTACCTAATAATATGACTTAGGCACCCAAGCACTTTTGAAATGTTTAAGCAATCATTTTAAGCTTAAAGGGACAGCCATCTATTTCTGTTTGTAGAGATGGATACATTTATAGGAGATATCTGTGAAAAACTATTTGTTTTCCAAATTCATGTTTTTAAAACGACTGAAAATTTTTCTCCTTTCATTCTCTCTTAGTCAGCCATCTGCCTCTTTTCCTCCCTCCTCGCCTCCCGCTTCTTCCCTTAAACGTGCTTCCCTTGCTTCTTTTCTTGCTACCTCTCTTGCTTCCTCTCCTTTTCCCTCTTGCTTCTTCCCTCTTCCTCTTTGCCTCCTCTTACCTCTCTCTCTCTTCCTCCCCTTCCCTCTTCACCTCCTCCTCCCTCTCCCCTCCACCTCATTCTCCCTCCCTCTCTGTTTCTGCTGTAATCCATGGTACTCCCAAACTCTTTATGTAGAAGAGGATCACCTTGAACACTAATCCTCCTTTCTGTATATCCTGAGTGATGAATTTTGGGTGGAGCACCATGCTCAGGTCATGAGGTGCTGTGTATTGGAACCATGAGTTCAGGCAAGTTTTGGAACTACTCTATCAACTAAACTATATCCTCAACTTTCAAATTCTAAATAAATAAATAAATAAATAAATAAATAAATAAATAAATGACATAAATTGTTCCCTTCCTTTTAAGTGACATTTCAGATTTCAGACCTTCTGCTATTCCAAACTTACAATTTCTAACATAGCAATATTAAATTTCTGAATCAATTTTACCTTTCTCAAACAACAAATAAATAAATGTCTTTCCTAAGGCTTAGTTATAGCAACAAACCTCTCCTGGTAACTTTTTAATATTCTCTTATTAAAATTTCAGCTAATTTTCCATTCATTTATTTAAATTTTTCTATAATTTTTAAATTGCATATAAACACAAAATACCACATGTTGGTGGAGTACAATTCAAGGTTTGATACATTTATTCTGTTAATAATATTTCAACTAGATTAAACATATATTTTGCATTCAATATATAAACTGAATGCTTAAAAATTTTTCATCAGAATTAATTTCCTCTAGATTATAAGATTCATAATATATTACTCTAACCTTCCTGTGAAATGATAGAAAACATTTTACACTCTCAACTAACTGTAAGTTATTACTTTTGATCAAAGTCTCCCTCCCTTTCTGTTTCCTATTATTTTCCAGTTAGCATTCTACTACTGATCTCCCATCTTCAAATGTTGGTTGCTCAGACTCGTCTCATAGGCTGTTTATGGTTTGCTTTTCTAATTGTGTGAAATGAACCATCCTTCATATGAGTCTCTTCAGGTAGAAGTTACTGAAGAATACCAGAGAATAACTAATCACTTCTAAGGTTTTTCTACCTTTCTCAGATGGGAAACTTAAGTATTTTAAAATTCTATAACAGTCTGTCTGTAATTCCTACTGGTGTAATACTGGCACAAATGTTGTGGGAGTATTCAACCATTTTTGATGGAACATAAGGCCCATTCCATAAGATGAAGCTTTTATTTGACACTGCTAACTTGGCCAACAACCTGAGACATCATAGGTCACTGGCTATAGGAAAAAATCTATTTATTTTTATTCTGCTAAAGGATAATAAAATGACTTGTAGTAGCATATTATTATTCCCATAGTTCAGAACATCAATTTTTCCTCATTACAGAAACGTCTTACATTAAATTATGATTCACACTCTGGACAATGTATTGAGTAAGTGATCTTGAAACACTCAGTTCTAAATTGAATGACTCTATTTACACATTCCTTCAAGGTGCAGGAAACTATTCAGAATGGAAGTAAACTATTTTTTTTAGATCATGAGGTTATAATGACTTCAAAGAAATAGCTGCTTTCTGGTATAATAAGATTATACACATATGAACACACAGAGATTATGCCAGCATGCACAAGACCTGAATATGTTCAAAGCAGATTGGGTACTAGGATCAAAAGGGGAAAATGATAGAGTTTAATGCCTGAACAAAAAGTAATTTATAATTGATGCCTGATATGAAAGAGAAATATTTGTTTTCTCTAATGCATAGTCAATGAATATATCAATAATCTGGGATTTAGGACCCATTTCAAGGACTATTTGGCCAATACACAATGGACTACATACTTTTATATGTGAAAGTATGTGAGTATGTACCCATGCATGTATATATTTATATATTGTGTTTTCTTATTGTTTGTTTATATGTTTGTTTGTTCTGACTTTGGGATATTTTACATTTTTTAAGAGAGAAAGAATATGAAGTTGAGTGTGCAAGGAGAGGAAGGAGGAATCAAAGAGGGAGAAAGTGTTAATCAAAATATAGTGCATTAAAAATTGTAAAAAAAAAAATCTTATCATGCTAAAGTGCTGATTGGATAGTGCTGATCTGAACTTGAACCATGATTGGTAGAAGACAGCGTATTATAAGTATCTCTCACACTGTTACTTTCCTCCACTTCACTGTTATGTGAATATTAACAAACGTATCTCCCCACACTTGCCTATCACTTGTTTTTATTTATTTAACTATAATTTTATTTTATAATTTCACTTACTATACAACAAGAGGAAGTATTGGGAAAAAAAATGGTCTCAGCTTGTCCTTTTGAAATTTACTGGTAGAAATTGTTTCTCCACAAAGGATTTTAGCCTAAATCCCCATAAATCACAGCTGCCCTTAGGGGGTGGGTGTTTAAAATAATTTCAAATGGATTGAGTAATGCAATGTCACAGTAAAGAACAGCACAAAGTAAGCCTGTAACTGGAGATGAAGCATTGCACCTCATCATAGAGGCCTGTGGGCATTTACTTAACCTTTTATAATCTAATCATTAAAATAAGACAATTGGATGAAATGATGCCTATCGTTCAATACTTCTAAAACTCTGACTTGTGGCCATCGTAATAAAGATACGTCACCTGTAGCTATATTTTTCCTAACTACTTTGTTTATATATATTGCAGAACTTGAGTTGCCAGCATATAAAAGGGTGTTTTCTAACTTTTATCTCCACTTTACCTAATTTGACAGATAAAAATACAGTGAATTAACACAATTATCCAGTATTTTGTTCTGTAATTGAGAGGGAAACTGTGTTATCAATGTTATCTGATAAGCTGATTAGCTTATAGGGACTGAGGATCTGATAATTTTCCTAGAAATTTCACAGCATCATCAACATCAAAACTTCTACAAAATTTAGTTTTAAGTACTTGTTAAATGTAAGAATTATTCTAGAGAATGTTAATTATATGCATTTTAAAATATTTTCCAAATATTCATTCAAGGAGCTTGACTTGAGTTAGATTGAAAATTAGAGAAATCACTGAAGATGTTGTACTTATTTTTATAAGCTAAATAATAATTTTAATCAACCAGTAGGAAATTTAGAGTAATATCATCAAAGAAGTATAAAAAAATTAAACTTTGATTTTTCAGGTTATTATAGATTATTCATTGGTGATGTCAATATTTGTGTAAGTATATATTAGAGTTAATTTTTCCATTTAACAGAATATTTTACTAATGTGTGTTCACTACATAGAATTTTATGGCTTTGAAGGAAAATTAGCAAAAGAAGTAGTATACCAGCTAGTGAAATTTATTCTCAACAATATGAAAAATTTCTGCATATGCAGTAAATATTTGCAATGTCTATATCTGGACATATGTACTTAATTGCATACTTAAAGAATGTTTCTCAAAATATGTTGTATAAAAAACTAATAACAATTTTAAATGTAAAAACTGTTCTCTAATTTCTCTTCTTTCAGCTTTCAGTGCATTTTGGCCTTATGTTGGGTTTTTCAATTCTTTTAGAGTCAACTTTCATGCAGGGTGATAAGTATGGATATATTGGGATTTTTCTCCATGAAGTCATACAGGTGGACTAGAAACATTTCTTAAAGATGTTCTTGGTTTTTTCCCCCAGTTCTCGTTGCCACTTCCTTTATTTAAAAAAAAGAAAAAAAAAAAAGAAAAGAAAAGAAAAGAAAAGAAAACAAAACAAAACAAAACAAGAAACAAACAGATACTATGTATGTGGTTTTATTGGTTTTATGTCTGGATCTTTCACTTTTTTCCACTGGTCAAAGTGTCTGTGTTTATATCAATTAATGTTTTGGGTTTTTTTTTTTTTTTTTTATAGAGCTATAGTACAATTTGAGATTGGAGATTGTGATTACACCAAGCTCTCTTATTATTTAAGAGTGTTTTGGCTCTTCAAGTTGGTGTGTTTTCATGAAAGTTTTTTCACATTGATCAAAGCAATCACTTTAAGAAAAAAATTGTGTTGAATAAACAACTCAGTAGATAATCTACTTGCACTTCAAGCATTAGAATCTAAAAACACATCCCAGGAAACCATAAAGGCAAACTCTGCTTGGATTATCACTCTATCATCATCATCATCATCATCATCATCATCATCATCATCATCATCATACTTACCTACATTCCAAATGTCTCCATTCCCAGTCCCCCCTCCAAAATTTCTTCATGCCATTGCTGTTTCTCTTTGCCTCTGAGAGGGTGCTCCATACCTTACAGCTCTACCCACATCAAATGCCCATGTCACCTCCCTGCCCCAAGCTTCCTTCCTTGTGCTTATCAAGTGTCTACAAGATTCAGCACATCCTCTCCCTCTTCTACATATGTGCGGGGACACAGACCAGCCCATGAATGCTGTTTGGTTGGTGACTAAATCTCTGGGAGCTTCCAGGGGTCCTTGTTAGTTAATACTATTGGTCTTCCAATTGGGTCACTATCCCTTTTAGCTCCTTAAATCTTCCCCTGACTCTTCCAAAGGGGTACCAACCTCAGTTCAATGATTGGCTGTATTTGCAACTGTCAGAGTCAGCTGCTGGTAGATTTTCTTAGAGACCAACCATGCTAAGCTTCTGTCTGCAAACACAACATGGCATCAGTAATATCCTCAGGGATTGGTGCCCGCCCATGGCATATATCCCAAGTTGAGCAGGTTACTAAATGGCCTTTTCTTCAATCTCTGCCCCATATTTGTTCCTTTATTTCTTTTCATCAAGAACAATTCTGAGTCAAAAACTTTAAAGGTGGTCTCATCTGTCCACTGAGAGCTCTGTCTATCTACTGGAGGTGGTCTACTCAGGTTCCATCTCTCCACTGTTGGGCATTTCCTCTAAGGTCATCCCCATTGAGTTCTGAGAGCCTGTCACATCCCAGTTCTCTGGGATTTTCTATAGGTTGCTCCCATCTCTCAACCCCTGCAGCTACATATTTCCATTCATTCTCCTGACCACTCTCTACTCTCTTCTCTCATACCTAATTCTACCCAACCTACCCTATTCTATCCCCATTTCTTCTCCTGCTCAGGTCTCTCTCTCCCTCTACTTCCAATAATTATTTTGTTCTCACTCCTAAGTGGGACTGATGTATCCTCACTTGGACCTTCCTTCTTGATAAACTTGTTAATGTCTGTTGGTTGTATCATGGCTATACTTTTCTATATATTTTGGTTAATATCCACTTATCAGTTACTATATACCATGTATGCCCTTTTGGGTCAGGATTACCTCACCCATGATCCTTTCTAGTTTCATCCATTTGCCTTCAAAATTCATGACGTTATTTTTAATAGATAAATAGTTATCCCATTGTGTAAATGAACAAGATTTTCTTTATTCAATTTTCCCATTGAGGGACATCTGGATTGGTTCCAACCAGTGGCTATTACAAATAGGGCTGTTATGAACATTGCGGTATCCTTATAGTATGGTGGAATATCTCTTGGGTATATGCCTAGCAGCATTATTAGCTGAGTCTTGAGATAGTACTATTTCAAATTATCTGAGAAAATACCAGAATGATTTTACTATTGATTGTACCATTAAGTAATCCCACCATCAATAAAGGAATGTTCCTCCCTCTCCACATCCTTGCTGCATGTACTGCCATGTGAGTTTTTTATCTTAGCCATTCTGATTGGGGTAAGTGGAATCTCAGGGTTATTTTAATTTGCATTTCTCTCATGGCTAAGGATGCTGAATATTTCTTTAAGTGCTTCTAGGCCATCCATGATTCCTCTGTTGAGAATTCCCTGTTTCACTCTATAACTCATATTTTAATTGGGTTAACTATTTTTGTTTTTAGGTTTTTGGTTTTGGGGGTTTTTGTTTTTGTGTTGTTGTTGTTGTTGTTTTGTTTTTGTTTTTGTTTTTTTGGAATCTAATCCTTCAATTAATTATATATTTTGGAAATTATCTCTCTAACACATGTACCACTTTTAATCCCAGCTCCAGGAGGAAGAAAAGGAGGATCCACTGAGTGACCTATGTATCTGAATAGTCACAATTGGGGGGCTTCATATTCAGCCAGATATCCTGTCTCAGATGGAGAGTGATAGAGGAAAATAAATAGCTGCATGCATAGGTGAATGTCTATCACTATATAAATATTCACAAATTAGCATAATCACATATAACATGCATAATCTTACAGACATCTGCATTCATTGTATTCATTTCTCAGACAAATGGATAGAGTTTTAAAATATCATCCTGTGTGAGGTGACATAGTCACAAAAGACCATGCAGTGTATATATTCACTGATAAATGAACGTTAGGAAAAAAAGCTTAGAATGCCCATGATATGACTTACAGACCATATGAAGTTCAAGAAGGAAGACAAAAGTGTGGATGCTTCAGTCATACTTAGATGGAAGAACAAAATAATCACAGGAAGTAGAAGGTGGGAGAGATTTTGGAGGAAAAGAGGAGAGGGAGAGGAAGAAAGGGGGCTCAGGATAAGGCGTGGGAGAGGATGGAGGATATGAACAGGAAATTGAACAGATGTGTGAAGCAATGGGTGATGAGAAACTGGAGGTAGCCAACAGAAAGTCCCAGACACCAGGAAGGCAAGAAGCTTCCAGGAGGCAACAGGGATAACATTAAGTGAAATATCCAACAGAGGGGAACAAGAACTTACAGAGACCATATTCAGAGGATAGGCAAGGCCCCAGGTTGAAATATGCAGCCACCCACTTTTCTCAAAATGTTAACCAAGAATTGCTCCTATCTTAAGGAAATATAGTGACATAGAGTGGAACAGAGACTAAAAGAAATACTGCCCCACCTGGGGATCCATCCCATATACAGCGTCCAAACCCAGTCACTATTGCTGATGCCAAAAGTGCTTGCTTACAGGAGTTGGATATGGATGTCCCCTGAGAGGCTTTTGTCAGACCCTCACCAATATAGATGTGGTGCTTGTAGCCAACCTTCTGACTGAGCACAAGGACCCAAATGGAGGAGTTAGAGAATGCAATGAAGGAACTAGAGGGTTTTCCAACCCCATAAGAAGAACAAAAATGTCAACCAATCAGACCCCCCCCTCCCCAGAGCTCCCAGAGATTAAACCATGAAAAAATACACATGGAGAGGCCCATGGATCAACCCATATATGTAGCAGAGGATGGCTTTAGCTGGCATCAGTGGGATGGGAGACCCTTGGTCCCGTGAAGGCTTGATTCCCCAGAATAGGGGAATGTTAGGGCAGTGAGTCAGGAGTGGGTAGATGAGGGAGCACCCTCATAGAAGCAGAGGGGAGGCATGTGGAGGGGAAACCAGGAAGGGTGATAACATTTAAAATGTAAAAAATAAAATAATCACTTAAAAAGTAGTCAATAACATTAATGTGGTCCAATGATTAACTTAAAATTAAAGTCTAAACATAAAGAGTCCTATTTTGAATAATTTATGTATAGCTTGAGGAAATTTATGTTTTCTCATAATGTTAGTATCCTAATCTAAATATGTTTATACAGTTTAGATTTTCTACTAAGTATGAAATCATGTATAGTATGTTTCTTAATTCTTTATATGTTTTCCTTGTTTCTTTTGTAGTATGTTTGAATGTTGGAATTTTAGAATGAAAATCAAGAGACATAAAGGAAGAATAGCAAAGTGTAAAACAACAAAATATAATATCAAATCTTGTCGCATGAACTCTGTTATGTTGTCTTTCATTTAACAGAAGATTCCCAGCTGTCTGTTGGAAATTATTGGTCCTAGAGCTTGTGATTTCCTCCAGGAATGGCTTTGCTCAATATAGCTTCCCATAGGAGGACAAATGTCATTACCAGGTGATGCTTAATTCTCTAGAGAAAACAAGTTGTCATAGAAATCCACCTATCCAGATATATAAAAGGAGATACATTCAACTATAATCCAATTAGCCCTTCAATAGTTTCAGATTGGAGCTAATAGTAATGGTCCTATAACTTAGGAAATTTTTTTCAGTAGTTGTAGCTCGTACAATCTGTTTTTTTTTCCTTTTCTTTCTTTGTTTTACTTATTATGACTCAATACCAGTTTTTCTGATTAAAAGAAATATAAGGTGTTTGTTAATAAAAATATTATGTTGATTTTATAGGCAGACTACTCTGGAAACAATTCCTAGTGGTCAACATGAGTCTGGTAGCACATTTAAGAAAGAATATTGGCAGCCTGGTGGTGGTGGTACAAGCCTTTAATCCCAGCAGTTGGGAAGCAGAGGCAGGCAGATTTCTGAGTTCGAGGCCAGCCTGGTCTACAAAGTGAGTTCCAGGACATCCAGGGCTACACAGAGTAACCCTGTCTCAAAAAAGCAAACAAAACAAAACAAAAACACAAAACAAAACAAAAAGAAAGAATATTGGCTGAAATTAATTTTGAGAATTAAGGGACTAAGGCATGAATTAGAAAAGCAAAAGCATTTAGTTTATTTTCATATTCAGTAACAGTTAATAAGAGCCTACTAGTCTTGCAGAGTATGCTAGGAATTACATATATATTATGAAACTTAATTCCTTTTTTCTAATGGTATTGTGTAAAATAACAAACTAGAAGTTAAATAAGTGAAACAAATTCTCAAAGGTCATGATTGATTTCAAAAATTAAGGGATGATAATTTCTATGTAGTAAAAAAAGTTCCATTTCTCCTTTTTTAAAAATTTTATCAGTAAGTATATTTTATAAATTTCAAAATAGCAAAAAAATCTTTGAAGTTAAACATTAAGAAAATGCTAGTTTCAAGCACCGTGAGAAAAATTATTAATAATATTTCCATGCTGTTTATAGAACATGTTTTGGTATTTTCAATTGTTAATATTCAACAAATAGATTATTTTAAGATATATTTTGTTTTATGTCTCCCTTTTCATTTCTGTTCTTATTAATTTGGATACTGTCTCTGTGCCCTCTGGGCAATCTGGCTAAGGGTTTATCTATCTTGTTGATTTTCTCAAAAATCCAGCTTCTGGTTTTGTTGATTCTTTGAATAGTTCTTTTGTTCCTATTTGGTTGATTTCAGCCCTGAGTTTGATTATTTCTTGCCTTCTACTCCTCTTGGGTATATTTGCTTCTTTTTGTCCTAGAGCTTTCAAGGGTAGTGTCAAGCTGCTAGTGTTAGCTCTCTTCAGTTTCAGTTGGAGGAACTTAGCGCTATGACTTTTCCTGTTAACACAGCTTTCCTTGTGTCCCATGAGTTTTGGTATGATGTGTCTTCATTGTCATTAAATTCTAAAAAAAACCTCTAATTTCTTTCTTTATTTTGTCCTTGACCAAGTTATCATTGTGTTGAGTATTGTTCAGCTTCCATGTGTATGTCTGCTGTCCATTGTTTTTGTTGTTATTTAAGACCAGCCTCAGTCCATCCATGGTGATCTGATAGGGCACATGAGATTATTTCAATGTCATGTATCTCTTGAGGCCTGCTTTGTACAGACCAATTATGTTAGTTTCACTGTGTTTCTGTTGAGTTTCTGTTTCCATGAACTGCCCATTGCTGACCGAGGGGTGTTGAAGTCTCCTGCTATTATTGTGTGGAGTGTGATGTGTGCTTTTAGCTTTAGTAAATTTTCTTTTATGAATGTGGTTGGCCTTGCATTTAGAGCATAGATGTTCAGAATTGAGAGTACATCTTGGTCGATTTTTGCTTTGATCTTTATGAAGTGTCCTTCCTTATCTTTTTGGATAACTATTGGTTGAGAATTGATTTTATTCCATATTAGGAGTGCTACTCCAGCTTGTTTCTTGGGACTATTGGGTTGGAAAATTGTTTTCCAACCTTTTACTCTGAGTAAAGCTTGTGTCTGTCTTTGTCACTGAGGTTCCTTTCCTGTATGCAGTAAAATGCTGGGTCCTGTTTACATATGCAGTCTGTTAGTAGATGTCTTGAGGGCGGGGAAGTACATTGAGGTTAAGAGATATTAAGGGAAAGTGACTGATACTTCCTGTTATTTTTGTTGTTAGAGGTGAAATTATGTTTGTGTATCTATCTTCTTTTGGATTTGTTGAAATATTAATTTCTTGCTTTTTCTAGGGTGTAGTTTCCCTCCTCATGTTGGTGTTTTCCATCTACTATCCTTTGTAGGGCTGGATTTATGGAAAGATATTATGTAAATTTGAATTTGTCATGAAATATCTTGGTCTTTCCATCTATGGTAATTGACAGTTTTGTTGAGAATAACATCCTGGCGTGGCATTTGTGTTCTATTAGGGTCTGCATGACATCTGCCCAGAATCTTCTAGCTTTCATAGTCTATGGTGAGGAGTCTGGTGTAATTCTGATAGGTCTGCCTTTATGTTACTTGACCTTTTCCCCTTACTTCTTTTAATATTCTTTCCTTGTTTAGTGCATATGTTGTTTTGATTATTAGGTGTCAGGAGGAATTTTTTTCTAATCCAGTCTATTTGGAGCCCTGTAGGCTTCTTGTATGTTTATGGCCATCTCTTTCTTTAGGTTAGGGAAATTTTCTTCTATAATTTTGTTGAGGATTTTTACTGGCCCTTTAAGTTGGGAATCGTTGCTCTCTTCTATACTTATTATCCTTAGGTTTGGTATTTTCATTGTGTCCTGGATTTCTTAGATGTTTTGGGTTAGGATCTTTTTTGCATTTTGC
The DNA here is from genome assembly GCA_902729485.2 of Mus minutoides. Lineage (NCBI taxonomy): Eukaryota > Metazoa > Chordata > Mammalia > Rodentia > Muridae > Mus > Mus minutoides. Next base: position 99,777 of record LR751711.1, on the reverse strand, counting down.
ATTTTCTTTGACTGTTGTGTCAATGTTTTCTTTGGTATCTTCTGCACCAGTTTCTCTCTTCTACCTCTTGTATTCTGTTGGTGAAGCTTGCATCTATGACACCTGTTCTCTTTCTTAGGTCTTTTAAATATAGAGTTGTCTTTTGTGTTTTCTCTTTAAGGGCTTCTAGCTCTTTACCTGTGTTTTCCTGTGTTTCTTTGAGGGAGTTATTGATGTCCTTCTTAAAGTCTTCTATCACCATCATGAGAAGTGATTTTTAGATCTGAATCTTGCTTTTCAGGTACGATGGTGTATACAGAGCTTGCTATGGTGGAAGAATTGGGTTCTGATGATGCCAAGTAACCTTGGTTTCTGTTGCATATGTTCTTATGCGTGTCTCCTGCCGTCTGATTATCTGTAGGGCTACCTGCCCTGGCTATATCTGACTGGAGTCTGTTCTGCCTATGATCCTGGTTGTGTCAGAATTCCTCAGAGTTCAGCTGTTTCTGTGATTCTGGGATCCTCTAATCCTAAGATCCTGGAAGTGTCAGAACTCCTGGATGTCAATCTGCCTCTGGGACCCTGAGATCCTTCTGTGTCCAAGCTCCTGGGATCCTGAGAACCTCTGATCCTATGGGTCCTGGGCATGTTAGTGCCCCTTGGAGCAGATCTACTGGGTTTTGTGGGACTGGCTGCAGAGTGTGTGCCCAAGGTCTACCCCGGGCACTAGCCCCAACAGGAAGGAACCCATGCCATTGGTTGGGCAGAGTTCCTGGGTGCCCCGTACCCATGGGCCCAGTTATTTCAGGTGTTTGGCAAGATGTTGTTTCCTCCTTGCCTCTGATCTTATGTTCCTGGTTATGTTAGAGTGTCTGGAAGTAGAGTTTCCTCTGGGTGTTGTGGCTCTGATCTTATGATCCTCCCATTTCTCTTCTTGACAAGATAAAAATAAGTAGAGAGTGAAACATCATGAGAATTTGTGATATGAGCATCAAGAGACCTAGAGAATCTCAATAATATTCTAATCAAACTATAGTTTCTGCTTGATTTTACTTTAAATTTTATTAATAGAAGAGAGAAATATTCTTATATATACCTACCTTTAGTTCTTGTTGATCCTCCTGGCTCACACAATAATTGGAAGAGTTCATTGTCAAGTTTCATGTTGCTCAGTTTACAAGTAGCATTGTATTGGGGGTACTAAGTGGTTTGTACATGTGAGTTTCTTGACATGCTGAGAGCATAGCACCACCATCAAAAGCTTAAGGATGATTGCAATAATGCTATGAGAAACAATAAAGTACTCACTGTGATTTGTTGGCTGTTTAGGAATCAGTAGACAACTTTGTTGAACTTGAGTGAATAGCCACTTAACCCCAGAGAAATACAACTTAAACTTGGAGATCACAATGCTAAGTAATTCTTTATTTCAATCACAACAGCAGTGACTTCAAAATGACTATTTTGAGGTGGGAAACATGAAAATCATTTAGTATTCTAAAGAGTACTTCAAATCTGAGTTGTGAATGTAGAGTACGAAATGATAAACAAAATACATCATAGGGAAATATCATAGTCAAAGAGACTGAAATTGAACAATATTTGTTTTTCTTTTCTTTTTTTTTTTTTTTGTTGAATGGGCAGAATACTGATGCTCATTAGCTGTTAATTTGACTATCCAACCATCATTAAAACCTTATATGATGACTTATAGTTCTAATTAGTTTTTATGTCAAATCACTGGGCAACTTTAGGTATAAAATCTATTTTTAATGCAAAGACTCAATCTCAAATGTACAAAATGGTTTTCAGATAATCAAAGTTGATATTATGCTTTCAAAATTGATATAATGAACTGTAGTTATTAGTAGTAGAGGGAAATATTAGAAGTGGTACTTTTCTTTCTTTTTCTCACATACAACATGAAGAATTTTATTTTTGAACACATAAAAATTTAACATTTAGTTTTTTTCCAATTTTGATTAGATATTTTCTTCATTTACATTTAAAATATTATCCTGTAAGTCCCCTAAACCCTCCCCCATCACCTGTCCTGCTCCTCTACACACCCACTACCACATCTTGGCCCTGGCGTTCCCCTGTATTGGGGCATCTAAAGTTTGCATGATCAAGGGGCCTCTCTTCCCAGTGATGTCCAACTAGGCCATTTTCTGCTACATATGCAGCTAGAGACATGAGCTCTGGGGGGTACTAGTTAGTTCATATTGTTCTTCCACCTATAGGGTTGGAAACCACTTCAGCTCTGTGAGTACTTTCTCTAGCTCCTCCCTTGGGAACCCTGTGTTCCATCTAATAGCTGACTGTGAGCATCCACTTCTGTGTTTGCCAGGCACTGCTATAGCCTCACATGAGACAGCTATATCAGGGCCCTTTCAGCAATATCTTGCTAGCATATGCAACAGTGTCTGCGTTTGGTGGCTGATTATGGGATGGATCCCTGGCTGCAGCAGTCACTGGTTGGTCCATCCTTTTGTCTCAGCTCCACACTTGATCTCTGTAACTCCTTCAATGTATGCTTTGTTCCTAATTCTAAGAAGGGGCGAAGTGTCCACATGTTGGTCTTCATTCCTCTTGAGTTTCAAGTGTTTAGCAAATTATATCTTGGGTAATCTAGGTTTCTGGGCTAATATCCACTTATCAGTGAGTACATGTTATTTGAGTTCTTTTGTGATTGGGTTATCTCACTCAGGATGATACCCTCCAGATCCATCCATTTGCATAGGAATTTCATAAATTCATTGTTTTTAATAGCTGTGTAGTACTCCATTGTGTAAATGTACCACATTTTCTGTATCCATTCCTCTGTTGAGGGACACCTGGGTTCTTTCCAGCTTCTGGCTATTATAAATAAGGCTGCTATGAACATAGTGGAGCATGTGTCCTTATTACCAGTTGGAACATCTTCTGGATATATGCCCAGGAGAGGTGCAGGATCCTCTGGTAGTAGTATGTCCAATTTTCGGGGGAACCGCCAGAATGATTTCAAGAGTGGTTGTACAAGCTTGCAATGCCACCAACAATAGAGTAGTGTTCCTCTTTCTCCACATCCTTACCAGCATATGCTGTCACCTGAATGTTTGATCTTAGCCATGATGACTGGTGTGAGGTGGAATCTCAGGGTTGTTTTGATTTGCATTTCCCTGATGATTAAGGATAATGAACATTTTTTCAGGTGCTTCTCAGCCATTTGCTGTTCCTCAGTTGAGAATTCTTTGTTTAACTCAGAGCCTCATTTTAATAGGGTTATTTGATTTTCTAGTGCCCACCTTCTTGAGTTCTTTATACATATTGGATATGAGTCCCCTATCCAATTTAGGATTGGTAAAGATCTTTTCCAATCTGTTGGTGGCCTTTTTGTCTTATTGAGAGTATCTTTTGACTTACAGAAGCTTTGCAACTTTATGAGGTCCCATTTGTCAATTCTCGCTCTTACAGCACAAGCCATTGCTGTTCCATTCAGGAATTTTACCCAGTGCCCATATCTTCGAGGCTTTCCCCACTTTCTCCTCTATAAGTTTCAGTGTCTCTGGTTTTATGTGGAGTTCCTTAAACCATTTAGACTTGACCTTAGTAAAAGGAGATAATAATGGATCAATTCCCATTCTTCTACATGATAACCGCCAGTTGTGCCAGCACCATTTTTTGAAAATGCTCTTTTTCCACTGAGTGGTTTTAGATCCCTTGTGGAAAATAAGGTGACCATAGGTGTGTAGATTCATTTCTGAGTCTTCAATCCTATTCCATTGATCTACCTATCTGTTGCTGTACCAGTACCATGTAGTTGTTATTACAATTTCTCTGTAGTACAGTTGAGGTCAAGCATGGTGATTCCACTAGAGGTTCTTTTATTGTTGAGAAGAGTTTTTGCTATCCTAGGTTTTTTTGTTATTCCAGATGAACTTGCAAATTACCCTTTCTAACTCTGTGAAGAATTGAGTTGGAATTTTGATGGGGATTGCATTGAATCTGTAGATAGGTTTAGGCAATATAATCATTTTTACTATATTGACCCTGCCAAACCAAGAGCATGGGAGATCTTTCCATCTTCTGAGATCTTCTTCAATTTCTTTCTTCAGAGATTTGAAGTTCTTATCATACAGATCTTTCACTTCCTAATAAACTAACTTTGGGTTTGTGGTTCTTTATATTTCTTGCAGACAAGAACTTTTGAGTTGACTCTTTTCTTGTACAGAAGTGAGGGAAATGTTCAGCAATACTACAAGGAACTGATTAATAATTGTATAAAATATGAACAGAAAATGTCTTTGACAACCACTCATTTAACAACTGTATCTCCTTGCTTCTAATATAACAAATGTAGCTATCTCCAAGTTCTAGATTTCTATATAAGGTGCCATAATATGAATTAATTAATAAATTTTTCTGTACATAGACAACTTCCCTTCTATTATAAAAGGGAAAATTTGATTTAGTTTGAAAAATGTATTTTTTGTTTTTACTAGCTTTGTTATTAGTTTAATAATTATGGATTATACCTATCATAGTGACAATGGTTGCATAGATAATCATATTTTTAGAATTTTTATGAATAAACAAGGAATACAAAAATATAAAGACACACATACATGCAAACACATATACTGCACTTCCATGACCCAAAATCATACGTGTGTGTATGTGTGTGTTGGGGGGGGGTGTTTGTATCTGGTGTCTGTGTAAAATTTAAAAAAATGTGTTTGAGGTTGGATTTGGACTTTACTTGTTGACCTTGTAAGTTGTCACGATCTATGTACCAGATTTTCTGAACTAATTATTTTATTTCACTTGGTGACCTATTAATCCTCTAAGAAATTCTGCACTAAAATGACAGTGATTTATAAAACATTTACCATTTCACTCTTCCCTACAAGACAGCACTGAAATTCTTAAATACCTGAATTATTACTGTTTCCAAATTCTATTTTATACTTACTAAGTATAACTCATTCACTGAACTAAACAATGAGCCTTTGTCATTATTTTATCCTGCTGGATACATTAGCCATATTTGGCAGTAGCCCCGTAGCCTAATTGACAATTATTGATTTTCATTCAGGAAATATTTTGTTCCTTAATAAATGTTAATATTAGTAGCTTGTTATAATCTATTGTCAGGGATACCATGATATCACATTTTATATATGCTTATGTCATTTTAAAAATATTTGTAGTTATGACTATATCATTTATTAATTCTACAAAGGAATAGTGTCATAATTTTGCAAAGTGAGCATTCATATATTCTTTCCTTAAAAAGAACATTCTTAAAGATTTCTATTAGAAGTACTGTGAACATGAATCCACAAAGTTAGAGTTGTAAAGGAAGCAGATAATCCTCTTCTCTACAGAAACACTACAGCTCATCAAAAGAGTGAGGCACTTTTTAAACCTATCCTCCATTTTTTTTCATTCAATATATACTGATTTTTCTTTGATTTTTTTAATAAAATATGCATAGTAGGATTTTATCGTATAGAATTCAATGTAAAGGTTGTCAAAATACATGTGAGATTTTCTTCTACCTGCTTTCTGAGATTACATTATAATGACATTACCACCATCCCATCAGGAAACAACCCAGATGTCCCACTACAGAAGAATGAATACAGAAAATGTAGTTCATTTTCACAATGGAATACTAATCAGTTATTCTAGTTGGCCATCAGTGGGAAGAGAGGCCCCTAGGTTATGCAGACTTTATATGCCCCAATACAGGGGAACGCAGGGGCCAAGGGGTGGGAGCGGGTGGGTAGGGGAGCAGGGCCGGGAGGGGGGAGGATATAGGGAACTAGCTGGATAACACTTGAAATGTAAATGAAGAAAATATCTAATAAAAGTAGAAAAAAATAT
>LR751711.1:60975-93827 GCA_902729485.2 Mus minutoides | reverse complement strand
TGCTAAAAAAAAAAAAAAAATGAGGACATCATGCATTTTGCAGGCAAATAAATGGAACTAGAAAATATCATCCTGAGTGAGGTAACTCAGACCCAAAGGTTCATGCATGGTATGTACTCACTAATAAGTGGATAGTAGCCAAACAAAAATAGTACAGAATACCCAAGATACAGTCTACAGAACTCAAAAAGTTCAACAAGCTCAAGTGGCCAAGTGAGGACACCTCAGTCCCACTGGGGAGAGAAAAGAAAACTATCACAAATGTGGAAGGAGAAAGGGATTTGGGAGGGAAAGTAGATGGAGTGGGGGTGAGTTCAGAGGAGAAGGTAAAATGATCTGGTATTGGACAATGAAAAAAGGTTGAAGCCCTGAGGGTCAACAGAAAGAATGGAAACAGGCAACCTCTGGAGTTAGACATGAGAGGTGAGAGCCTCCCAGGACTCAATGGGAGGGACCTTAGATGAAATGCCTGACAGTAGTGAAAGAAAACTTATAGAGCCCACCTTCAGAAGGAATACAATTCATCAAGTGAGGGATGGGCTTGCCAGCCCAGAGTCACAACTCTGACCCAGAATTGTTACTGTCTGAAAGAATTATAGGGTTGGAAATGGATAGGAACCTGAGGAAAAGAAGGCCCAGCAACAGGGTCAAAGTGGAATCCAGCTCAAGGGGTGCTCCCAAAGCCTGACACTATTAATGGAGAGCTCGCAAACTGGGACCTATTTTGACTGCCCTGTGAAAGACCCAACAAGCAGATGAAAGAATCCCAGGCAGATATTTTCACCCAATCAATGGACAGAAGCAGCTGACCCTTGTTATTGAATTAAAGAAAGCTGAAAGAAGCTGAGGAGAAGGGAGACCCTGTAGGAGAACCAGCAATCTCAATCTGGACCCCTGAAACCTCTCAAACATTGGACCACCAAAGAAGCAACATACACTAGCTGATATGTGGCCTCCAACACGCACACAGTAGAGGATTTCCAGGTTTGTGTTCATTCAGAGATGATGTTCCTAACCCTCCAGAGACTGGAGGCCTCAGGGAGTTTAAAGGTCAGGTGGGGGTGGAGGTGGGGACATCCATGTAGAGACAGCTTGCGCTGAGGAGGAGGTGTAGGATGTGGAATATATATCTATATATCTATATATCTATATATCTATATATCTATATATCTATATATCTATATATCTATATCTCTATATCTATATCTATATCGACATCGACATCGACATCGACATCGACATAGACATAGACATAGACATAGACATAGACATAGACATAGACATAGACATAGACATAGATATAGATATAGATATAGATATAGATATAGATGATATAGATATAGATATAGATGTAGATATAGATATGGATATGGATATGGATATGGATATAGATATGGATATAGATATAGATACAGATATAGATATAGAGTCTATTTTTATTAATTTGACAGAATAATATGGCAAAGACTATTTTTCTTTTAGAATGAGCATTCAGATGATTTTCCCAAAAATATTAATGAGAAACTGTCCAAATTCAAGAAAGCGTATTCTTACAATAAAATAATGGTAAAACTCAGGGCTTTGTTTTATTCCAAGTGATTCTATAGCTTTTATAAATCCATTTAAGATTTTGAGAGATAATTAAACTTTCTGATGTCTTATGTATGTTGCTAAAATAGCTGAGTTTGGAGGAGTTTTCTGTTTTAATATAGCTTAATATAGTAAATGAATACACTTTGTGACTATGTCATTGACTTTGTATTAATGAATCATTTAGTTGTCACTTTTAAGCCACTCTTTGTTCTTAAATACATTTCAATGTAAAACATTCTAGAGTTTTTAGATATGCATCAATGTTTGATATAGTAACACATTAAAAAAATATTCCAGTGTTGCTCATTAACATTGTATATTTTAAAGCCACCAGTGATTGTTCAGAATATTATACAGCATCTAGTTAAATCACACATAATAATATATTATGTACTATTTGGTTACAAGTATGAATTATGCAATAGATTTTGCCATCACTTGTGAGTATGTAATAAAATGGAAGAGACTCGTCCTGCTGATATAACAGGAAATTTTATGGATACCGTCTAGGCTGTATATTATGATGTGCTCTAAATTCATGAACATGCAGATTGATATCACAAGGCTATATCAACACAATGCCTGGGCCATAAAAGTCTCCATAAAACATCACAACACACTGAAGAGGGCTTGAGATTGGTTCTTAACTCTATTCAAAGTAATTAGAATATTTAGCTTTTATTTGTGGCCACAAATATTCTTAATGCATAAAATTCACATGTTATGTTCTTTCATATTTTTTGTGTTTATCTCAACTGTAAAATGTTTAGCATCTCTTTAGAAGTAATGAAGAGATTTTATTTAAAAAGTTGTGAATTGGCAAATCACATGAATACCCTGAATTAGGAACAATTAATGATTATGAGTAATTTTTATGCATACATTCAGAAAAGCACTTACATGGAAGTTTATGCCTGCTAAATTATCTACACACAATTTATTTTAAAAGCAAACCCATGAATAATCACCATTACTTATAGCACAAAGAAAAATAAAACAAAGTGTTACACTTTATCTGTAATATTAATGATGTTTTAATGGTAATAATTTTCTGAAAATACACCTTCAATATGCTTAGATTTGAATTTTAAGTGTCGTGCATATTAAATTTTATACCTTTAAAAGAAAACAATCGTTTAATACAAATGAATAAGCACTGGTTTAAAGGGAGAGGAAAAATTCTAAAACAAGGGCAAACACAATGTTCTATGCCCAAGTAAGACTGAATAAAGGCTGGCACTGCTTGACCTCTTCAGATCACCCTTCCTTCTGCCTCTCCTAATGGCTGGCTGGCACTTTACTACCCACTGTGTGAGCTACTAAGGCTGTTATTGCAATTGCTGCAGCAAGGCCTTTGCAAACGTCCTCTGCTATTACTCCAGGTATAAAGGGGTGACTCAAGTTCAATCCGGACCCCTGAAGAGCCCTTTCCAAGGTCTTAGCTGCTGCAATCTTCCTGAAAGCTCTGTTCATCAGGTCTGGCTACAGCAAATAGGAATTCCCCATGGGTAGTCTGTTCAGGAGAATAAAAAAAAAAAAAAATCATCTGAATTAGATCATTTTATCCTGACCCAATCAACAAATGAGAAAACCTTTCCATTTTTAGCCATTTTTTAAAACACTTCTGTCTGCCTAAGATAGGCATAGTACCAGAAAAGTTTTTAAAAAGTCAGTATGATGTGTTATTACATTTCACTTGTTTACACTTGTAAAATATTATATATTTTATTTTCACAGTATATTTGTAGACAAGGAAATATAAATTGCATGCAATAAACATGTATTCATCAATTGACGTTTAATGTATTATATACATATATAATTTTATATATATGTTCCATATGAAGCATAATGATTTTCATTAATAATTTCCATTGCTTTTTACTTTGCCATATATCTATAAATACTGTTTGTTACAGATGACTTAAACAAATTTTATAATTTCAGGAAGAATTATTTTATGTGGATCTTGATTTAGTGAATTTCTATAGCTGTGTCTTCAGGTAGATCTATTTCCAAGTTCCAGATTGATCTCCAGAGTTGTTCTATCAGTTTGCAATCCCACCAGGAATGAAGGACTGTTCCTCCTTTTCCAAATCCTCACCAATATGTGCTGTCACCGCAGGTTTGGTCTTAGCCATTTTTATTGGTGTGAGGTAAAGTCTCAGGCTCCTTTTGATTTGCATTTCTCTGATGACCAAGGACTTTGAACATTTCTTTAGTGCTTCTCAGCAATTCGAGATGTCTCTGTTCTGAATTCTCTGTTTAGCTCTATACCCCATTTTTTGTTTAGGTCAGAAGTTTTCTGGAGGTTAGCTAATTGAGTTCTTTTTAAGTTTTAGATATTAGTCCTCTATTGGATGTGAGGTTAGTGAAGATTTTTTTTTCACAATCTGAACATTGCTGATTTGTCCTATTGACTGTCTTTTGCTGTACAGAGTCTTTTCAGTTTCCCGAGGTCCCATTTATTAATTCTTGATCTTAGAGTCTGAGTCATGTGAGTTCTGTTTAGGTAATTTTCCCCCTGTGCCAATGAGTTTGAGGCTCTTTGCTGCTTTCTCTTCAATTGGATTCAGTATATCTGGTTTTATGTAGAGGTCCTTAATCCACTTGGACCTGAGCTTTGTACAAGGTAACAAATATGGATCTATTTTCATTGTTTTTACTTTTTTATTAAATATTTTCTTTATTTACATTTCAAATGTTAGCCCCTTTCCTAGTTTCCTTTCTGAAAATCCCCTCCACCAGATTCCCTCCCCCTGTCCCCCAATATACCCACTCCCGTTCCTGGTCCTGGCATTCCCCAAAAAAGACCAAGAGCCTTTTTTCACTTTGATGACCAACAAAGCCATCTTCTGCTAAAGCCACAAGTTTCAATGTGTTTTCTTTGATTGGTGGTATAGTTAAAAAAAAGATCTGGGGTTACTGGTTATCTCATATTGATGTTTCTTCTATGGGATTTCAGAGCCCTTCAGCTCCCTGGGTATCTCTATGGCTCCTTCTTTGGGGATCTTGTGCTCCATCCAATGGATGACTGTGAGCATCCACTTCTGTATTTGACAGGCACAGGCAGAGCCTCACAGAAGACAGCTGTATCAGGATCCTGTCAGCAGGCTCTTGTTGGCATCTGCCTAGTGTCTGAGTTTGATAATTATTGATGGGATGGATCACCAAGTGGGACAGTCTCTGGAAGGTCATTCCTTCAGTCTCTGCTCTGAACATTGTCTCTACAACTCTTTCCATGGGTATTATGTTCCCACTTCTTAAAAGGATTCTGAGTTCTGGGCTAATATCCACTTATCAGTGAGTGCACATACTGTGTGCTCTTTTTGATTGGGTTACCTCACTCAAGATGATACCCTCTAGATCCATCCATTTGCCTAAGAATTTCATAAATTCGTTGTTTTTAATACCTGAGTAGTACTCTATTGTGTAAATGCACCGCATTTTCTGTATCCATTCCTCTGTTGAGGGACATCTGGGTTATTTTCAGCTTCTGGCTATTATAAATAAGGCGGCTATTATATGGTGGAACACCTTCTGGGTATATGGCCAGGAGTGGTATTGCTGGATCTTACCATAGAACTATGTCCAGTTTTCTGAGGAACTGCCAACCTGATATCCAGAGTTGTTGTACCAGCTTGTAGTCCAACAGCAATGGAGGGGTGCTTCTCTTTCTCCACATTCTCACCAGCATCTGCTGTCACCTGAGTTTTTGACCTTACCCATTCTGAGTGGTCTGAGGTAGAATCTCAGGGTTGTTTTGATTTGCATTTCTGTGATGATTAAGGATGTTGAACATTTTTTGTAGGTGCTGCTCAGCAGTTGGGTATTCCTCAGTTGAGAATTCTTTGTTTAGCTCTGTACCCCATTTTTAATAGGATTGTTTAGTTTTTTGGAGTCTAACTTGAGTTCTTTACATATATTTGATATCAGCACCCTATTGGATTTAGGATTGGGAAAGATCTTTTCCCAATTTGTTGGTTGCCTTCTGGTCTTATTGACAGTGTCTTTTGCCTTACAGAAGCTTTGCAATTTTATGAGGTCCCATTTGTCAATTCTTGATATTAGGGTACAAACCATTGCTGTTCTGTTTAAGAATCTTTCCCCTGTGTCCATATCTTCAAGGCTATTCACCACTTTTCCTCTATAAGTTTCAGTGTCTCTGGTTTTATGTGGAGTTCTTTAATCCACTTAGACTTGATCTTTGTACAAGGAGATGAGAATGGATTAATTCGCATTCTTCTACATGCTAACGGCCAGTTGAGCCAGCACCATTTGTTGAAGATGCTGTCTTCTTTCCACTGGATGGTTTTAGCTCCTTTGTCAAAGATTAAGTTTACATAAGTGTGTGGGTTCATTTCTGGGTCTTCAATTCTGTTCCATTGATCTACCTGTTTATCACTGTACCAGTACCATGCAGTTTTTATCACAATATCTCTGTAGTGCAGCATGAGGTCAGGGATTTTGATTCCACCAGAGGATCTTCTATAGTTGAGAATTGTTTGTGGTGTCCTACTTGTTTTTTTTTTTTTTTTTTTTTTTTTTTTTTTTTTTTTTTTTTTTTTTTTTTTTTTTTTTTTTTTTTTTTTTTTTTTTTTTTTTTTTTTTTTTTTTTTTTTTTTTTTTTTTTTTTTTTTTTTTTTTTTGCTATTCCAGATGAATTTCCAAATTGCCCTTTCTAACTCTGTGAAGAATTTAGTTGAAATTTTGGTGGGGATTGCATTGAATCTGTAGATTGCTTTTGGCAAGATAGCCATTTTTACTATATTGATCCTGCCAATCCATGAGCATGGGATATCTTTCAATCTTCTGAGATCTTCATTGATTTCTTTCTCCAGAAACTTGAAATTCTTATCATACAAATCTTTCATTTCCTTAATTAGAATCATACCATGGTATTTTATATAATTTGTGACTATTTTGAAGTATGTTATTTCCCTAATTTCATTCTCAGCCTGTCTGTCCTTTGTGTAGAGAAAGGCCACTAATTTGAGTTAATTTTATATCCAGCTACTGCACTGAAGTTGTTTATCAGGTTTAGGTTTTCTCTGGTGGAATTTTGGGGTCACTTATATATACTAACATATCATCTGCAAATAGCGATATTTTGACTTCTTCCTTTCCAATTTGTATCCCCTTGATCTCCTTTTGTTGTCTAATTGATCTGGCTAGGATTTCAACTACTACATTGAATAGGTAGGAAGAAAGTGGGCAGCCTTGTCTACTCCCTGATTTTGGTGAGATTGCTTTAACTTTCTCACCATTTAATTTGATGTTGGCTATAGGTTTAGTCCATATTGCTTTTGCTATGTTTAGGTATGTTCCTTGAATTCCTGATCTTTCCAAGACTTTTATCAGGAAGGGGTGTTGAGCTTTGTTGAATGCTTTCTCAGGATCTAAAGAGATTATCATGTGGTTTTAGTCTTTGAGTTTGTTTATATGGTGGATTAGGTTGATGGATTTTTATATATTGAACCATCCTTGCATCCCTGGGATGAAGCCTACTTGATCATGTTGGATGATCCTTTTGATGTGTTCAGGGATTCGGTTTGAGAAAAGTTAATTAAGTATTTTTGCATCAATATTCATAATGGAAATCAGTCTGAAGTTCTCTTTTTTCGTTGGGTCTTTGTGTGGTTTAGGTATCGAGTAATTGTGGCTTCATAGAACGAATTCAGTTGAGTACCTTCTATTTCTATTTTGTGGAATAGTTTGAAGAGTATTAGAATTAGGTCTTCTTTGAAAGTCTTATAGAACTCTGTACTAAAACTATCTGGTCCTGGACTCTTTTTGGTTGGGAGGCTATTAATGACTGTCTCTATTCCTATAGGGTATATAGGACTGTTTATATCATTAATATGATCCTGATTTAATCCTGATATATGGTATCTGTCTAGAAATTTTTCCGTTTCATCCAGGTTTTTCCAGATTTTTTGAGTATAGGCTTGTGTAGTAGGATATAATTTTTGTTTTGTTTTGTTTTGTTTTGTTTTCTGATTTCCTCAGGTTCTCCCTTTTCATTTCTGATTTTGTTAATTAGGATACTGTCCCTATGCCCTGTAGTTAGTGTGGCTAAGGGTTTATCTATCTTGTTGATTTTCTCAAAGAACCAGCTCATGGTTTGGTTTATTCTTTGTATAGTTCTCTTTTGTTTCCACTTGGTTTATTTCACCCCTGAGTTTGATTATTTTCTGCTGTCTACTCCTCTTTGGTGATTTTGCTTCCTTTTGTTCTAGTGCACTGTCAAGCTGCTAGTGTATGCTCTCTCCAGCTTCTTTTTGGAGGCACTCACTGCTATGAGTTTTCCTCTTAGCACTGCTTTTATTGTATCACATAAGTTTTTGTATGACGTGGATTCATTTTCACTAAACTCTAAAAAGTCTTTAATATCTTCCTTTATTTCTTTCTTGACCAAGTTATCATTGAATAGAGTGTTGTTTAGCTTCCACGTGTTTGTGGGTTTTCTATTATTTATGTTGTTATTGAAGATCAGCCTTAGTCCGTGATGATCTGATACGGTGCATGGGATAATTTCAATATTTTTGTATCTGCTGAGGCCTCTTTGGTGACCAATTATATGGTCAGTTTGGAGAAGGTACCATGAGGTGCTGAGAAGAAGGTATATTCTCTTGTTTTAAGATGAAATATTCTATAGATATCTCTTAAATCCATTTGTTTCATAACTTTTGTTAGTTCCACTCTGTCTCTGTTTAGTTTTTGTTTCCAGGATCTGTCCATTGATGAGAATGGGTGTTGAAGTCTTCCACTATTATTGTATGAGGTATAATGTGTACTTTGACTTTTAGCAAATTTTCTTTAATGCATGTGGATACCCTTGCATTTGGAGTAAAGATTTTCAGAATTGAGCATTCATCTTTTAAATTTTACCTTGATGTGTAAGAAGTGCCCCTCCTTTTTTTTTTTTTTTTTTTTTTTTTTTTTTTTTTTTTTTTTTTTTTTTTTTTTTTTTTTTTTCTTTTTTTTTTTTTTTTTTTTTTTTTTTTTTAGAACTTTAGGTTGAAAGTCTATTTTATTCGATATTAAAATGGCTACTCCAACTTGTTTCTTGGGACCATTTGCTTAGATTTTTTTTTTTTACAGCCTTTTACTCTAAGGTAGTGTCTGTCTCTGTCCCTGAGGTAGGGTTCCTAAATGCATCAAAAAGTTGGGTCCTGTTTAAATAAACAGTCTGTTAGTCTATATCTTTTTATTGGTGGAATTGAGTCCATTGATATCAAGAGATATTAAGGAAAAGTCTTTTTTTGCTTCCTGTTATTTTTGTTGTTAGAGTTGGAATTCTGTTCATGTGGCTATCTTTTTTAGGTTTGTTGAAAGAATACTTTCTTGCTTTTTCTTGAGCTAAGTTTCCCTCATTTTGTTGAAGTTTTCCCTTTATTATCCTTTGAAGGGCTGGATTTGTGGAAAGATATTGTGTAAATTTTGTTTTGTCATGGAATACCATAGTTTCTCCATCTATAGTAATTGAGAGTTTGGCTGGGTATAGTAGCCTGGGCTGGCATTTGTATTCTCTTAAGATCTTCATGACATCTGCCCAGGATCTTCTGACTTTCATAGTCTCTGGGGAGAAGTCAGGTGTAATTCTGATAGGTCTGCCTTTATATGTTACTTGAATTTTTTCCCTTACTGCTCAATTCCTCTTTCTTTGTTTTGTGAATTTACTATTTTGATTATTATGTGACAGGAGGAATTCCTTTTCTGGTCCAAAGTATTTGCATTTTGTAGGCTTCTTGTATGTTCCTGGCCATCTCTTTCTTTGAGTTGGGGAAGTTTTCTTCTATAATTTTGTTGAAGATAGTTTCTGGCCCTTTGGGAATCTTCCTTCTCGTCTATACCTATTATCCCTATGTTTGGTCTTCTCATTGTGTCCTGGATTTCCTGGACATTTGTGTTAGGATCTTTTGCATTTCACATTTTCTTTAATTGTTCTGTCAATGTTTTCTATGATATTTTCTGCACCTGACATTATCTCTTCTATCTGTTGTATTCTGTTGGTTATCCTTTCATCATTATCTCCTGACGTCTTTTCTAGGTTTTCTATTTTCAGAGTGGTCTCCCTTTGTGATTTCTTTATTGTTTCTACTTCTATTTTTAGATCCTGGATGGTTTTGTTAATTCTTTCACCTGAGTTTCTGTAGTCCAGCTTCTTGAGCTCTTTGTATATATTGGATATTAGTCCCCTAACAGATTTAGGATTGGTAAAAATTCTTTCCCAATCTGGTGGCAGTCTTTTTGTCTTATTGACAGAGTCTTTTGCCTTACAAAAGCTTTGCAGTTTCATGAGGTCCCATTTGTGGATACTTGATCTTACAGCACAAGCCATTGCTGTTCTGTTAAGAAATTTTTTTTTTCCCCAGTGCCAATATCTTCGAGGCTTTTCCCCACTATCTCCTCTATCAATTTCAGTGTCTTTGGTTTTATGAGGAGGTCTTGATCCACTTAGACTTGAGCTTTGTACAAGGAGATAAGAATGGATCAACTCACATTCTTCTACATGATAATCACCAGTTGTGCCAGCACCATTTGTTGAATATGCTGTCTTTTTTCCACCTGATGGTTTTAGCTCCCTTGTAAAAGATCAAGAGACCATAGGTGTGTGGATTCATTTCTGGATCTTCAATTCTATTCCATTGATTTACCTGTCTGTCCCTGTACCAGTACCATGCAGTTTTTATCACAATTTCTCTGTAGTACAGCTTGAGGTCAGGGATGGTGATTCCACCAGAGGTTATTTTATTGTTGAGAATATTTTTTGCAACCCTAGGCATTTTATTACTCCAGATGAATTTTCAAATTGCCCTTTCTAACTCAGTGAAGAATTGAGTTGGAATTTTGATGGGGATTGCATTGACTCTCTAGATTGCCTTCGGCAGGATAGCCATTTTGATTATATTAATCCTGCCAATCCATGACCATGGGAGCTCTACCGGAGATCCAGCAATACATCTCCTAGGCATATACCCAGATGATGTTCTAACTGGTAATAAGGATACATGTTCCACTATGTTCATAGCAGCCTTATTTGTAATAGCCAGAAGCTGGACAGATCCCAGATGTCCCTCAACAGAGGAATGGATACAGAAAATATGGTACATTTACACAATGGAGTACTACTCTGCTATTAAAAACAATGAAATTTTTGGGCAAATGGATGTATCTGGAGGATATCATCCTGAGTGAGGTAACCCAATCACAAAAGTAGTCACTAGATATGCACTCACTGATAAGTGGATATTAGCACAGAATGTTAGAATACCCAAGATACAATTTGCAAAACACAAGAAAGTCAAGAAGAAGGAATACCCGCGTGTGGATACTTCATTCCTCCTTAGAATAGGGAGAAAAAAAAAAGGAGTTATAGAGACAAAGTTTGGAGCTAAGACACAAGTATGGACTATCCAGACACTACCCCACCAGGGGCTCCATACCATAATCAGTCACCAAACCCAGACACTATTGCATATGACAGCAAGTGTTTGCTGAAGGGACCATTCTTATGAGGGTCTCTTATGAGGCTATGCCAGTGAATGGGAAATACAAAAGAGGATGCTCACAGTCATTTATATGATGGAACACAGGGCCCCTAAAGGAGAATCTAGAAAAAGTACCCCAGGGGCTGAAGGACACTGCAACCCTATAAGAGGAACAACAATATGAACTAACCAGAACCCCCAGAGCTCGTGTCCCTACCTGTATTTGTAGCAGAAGATGGTGGCCTAGTCAGCCATCATCAGGAAAAGAGACCCATTGGTATTGCAAACTTTGTATGCCCCAATACAGGGGAACGCCTGGGCCAAGAAGTGGGAGTGGGGCCAAGAAGTGGGAGTGGGTGGGTGCGACATGCCATATCCCGCCAGCAGGAAGAAGCAGGCCACACACAGGATCCTTCTACAGCAAAGCTTTATTGTATCTTGTGAGGGAGAGCAAAGCTTCTGGGAGGTGAAGGGCCCCGATGCCCAAGATGAGCGTCCTTATATAGGGAAATATGCTCGCCTAGGATGTGGCATCATACCATAGGCTATCTCTGGATCAGGCCAGAATGCGTCACTGGTGGTAAGAGCTCCCAAGGCGGGAACGGGCCCATAGGCTTGCGCACTGAGCTGTTTACCGCTTAGGGCAGACAGGAAACCGGCGCCATCTTGGAATGGTGATCACACAGAGGCCTACAGGTGGGTAGGGGAGAAGGGCAGGAGTAGGATATAGGGAACTTTTGCGATAGCATTTGAAATGTAAAATAAGAAAATATCTAATAAAAAAAGATTTTTTACACATTCTATTTGATGATTGCATTTAGAAACTTTTGGATTTTTAAATTTGAAATAGTACTATTGTTCTAAAAAATAGAATACTATCAATACTTCTGTCTTCTAATTTTTTCTTTATTATTTACAATTTAAAATTCCAATTGAGATAATTACTTGTTAAATTTGATTCTTTCAACGACACTTTGATCTAGATAGGCAATATTATTCCACACTGGAAATATCAAGGAATTGTTAGAAATCCAAGAAACCGAAGAAGCTCATGATTTGTTCCTCAATGATTGTCAATATTGAAAATATTGCACACTGCACAAAAAGTTTTCTATTCTATGGACTGTGTTCAGTCCCAGGAGATTTTCTTTTAACTATCCTCTATCCTTGTCCTTAAGGTATTCTTTCAGATAAGGCCATTTTCACACAAGTATAGACTGTATTTGAATATATTCTTCTTGTTTCTTTTATATTTATCTGCTTCTCTTTAATTCTCTTTATTTTCCATCGACAGAATTCTAGGTCTGCATCACAAGAATATATTATTTTATCACAAATATAATGTGTATAGATATTTAAGAATATGCCTAGCATGATTACAACACTATGAACTAGATTTATAAAAACATTTGAAATGAAATACTTCCCATTTTATGATATTACATATAACTATTTTCACATGTATAGCTTTATTCTCCTTGGTAAGTATTCATTTTCACTCATAAAATATAAAGCAGACATGTTGTATTTTTATTACTTTTTCTAATACTTTGTTATATGTGCTAAATACCTTTCTGTATTATTCTAAGCCTGTCATTTCACATGTAGGAGTTAGAAGACAACTTGCTTCCAGGTATGAAGTGAGGTTGTTAGGTTGGGTTGCAGGCACCACTGCTCACAGAACCATCTTGCTCTTGCAAATGTTTATGTGCTTCAATCTACAACATTTTCTTTCTCCATTTATACAAGTTTATTACTCAAATTTTTATTTTCTTTTTCTTTTTCTTTCTTTCTTTTTTTTTTATTGGTTTATTAGATGTGAGAGTTTTGCTACTCTGAGCTTAAGCACTAATATTATGACTGTGAGACACTATATCTGGACTATATCTGGAAAATAGCACAGCTTTTTAAAATATTATTCTGTGAGTGTATATGTGTGTATGTATATTTGTATGTGTCTTCATGTATTTGTGTTTGTGTGACTTCAGACACCTGTGGAGACCGGAAGAAAGCACCGTATTTCCTGATTCTGATGCTGCAGTGTAGCTGTTTAGATGTGAACTCAGGTCATCTTCAAGATCAATACACATACTTAACCATGGCCATCCCTCAAGTTTTAGAGATTGGCTTATTTAATGGTTTAAAAATCTTCATATATCTATATACCTATATGTCTATATATCTATATATCTGCATATGTGTATATCTGTATATCTGTATATTCATCTATCTATCTATATCTATATATCTATGTGTGTTTGATTTAATGTAACTTTTAACTTTGCCAAATATGTGGATTAAGAAATATGAAAATTCTTTTTGAACAAACATGTAGGTCATACAATTGAAAGAGCTTTGATTCAAGTAGAAATAAATGCTTTCATCAAGAACTTTATATAGAGATTGGAATCCTAAGGAATTCTATATAACTCAGGATATATAATGTGCATGTAATACTCAATTGAGAACTATATTAATAGGAAATATTTTGAACCCTTTCTTAAACATTAATTTGAATGTTTAGAGAGAAAACATTTAAGATTACCAAATTTTTAAATCTGAACTCAAGTAATTGTACTTTTTTAGAAATAAATCAATTTTATGCTTTTAAAAGATAGTACATCATCCGTTATTTATGTGATAATACAATCACTATGTTTCACTTTTGATTAAGTAATAACCATAAATTATTGAATGTCAGATTTTTCATTTTCAGTGACAACTGTGACAGACTTTAACAAAAATTTAACAGCAGAACATTGAAGAATGATTCTTCCATCACTTAGGTTTTATAAATATTTTTTTTTTTTTAAAGATTTATTTTATTATATGTAAGTACACTGTAGCTGTCTTCAGACACTCCAGAAGAGGGCGCCAGATCTCGTTACGGATGGTTGTGAGCCACCATGTGGATGCTGGGATTTGAACTCGTCACCTCCGGAAGAGCAGTCGGGTGCTCTTACCCGCTGAGCCATCTCACCAGCCCTATAAATATTTTTTAATAAGCCTGCTAATTTAGGAGTGTGTGTGTGTGTGTGTGTGTGTGTGTGTGTGTGTGTGTGTATGTGTTCATGTGTTTTTTTATGTGTTCATGTGTATTCATATATATTTGCAAATAAAAGCCAGAGTTCAACTAAGGTTTCCTTATCCAGGATCTATTGACTTTTTTAAGAGTTTTTTTCTAGGGCCTGAACTCAGTGATTCAATGAGTGTCCAGTCGCTGCTGCTTTCCTGTTCATAGTATTACAGACAAGTAACCTTAAGTTTGGCTTTCCTTTTCTTATTCTTTTTCTTATTCTTCTTTTTTTTTCTGTGGATTTGGTATAATCAGCAGGCCTGCAGTTTGCACACAAAACATTTTTACCAACCTAGCTGCATTATTTACCCAAACTTTTTTTTTCCAAATTTTTATTAGGTATTTTCTTAATTTACATTTCAAATGCTATTCCGAAAGTCCCCTCCCCCCTCCTTCCTCCCCTGCCCACCCACTCCCACTTCTTGGCCCTGGCATTGCCCTGTATTGGGGCATATAAAGATTGCAATACTAAGGGGCCTCTCTTCCCAATGATGACCAACTAGGCCATCTTCTGCTACATATGGAGCTCGAGACACGAGTTCTGGAGGTTCTGGTTAGTTCATATTGTTGATCCTCTTCTAGGGTTGCAGACCCCTTCAGCTCCTTTACCCAAACTTTTAATGCATTGCTTGTTTGGGTCTTTTTACTAATTAATTTACTTTACATACTAACTACAGCTTCTTTTCACTCTTCTTTCAATCCCTCCCTCAGTCTAACTTCCCATCTCCCCATCTCTTTCTCACTATCTCTTCAGAGAGAAGGAGACGTCCCATAGTTATCAATGAGCTTTCGCATAAGACATTGCAGTAGGCCTAGGTACATCTTCTTTTGAAGCTAGACAGGTCAGCCCTATTAGAGGAAAGGGTTCCAAAAGGCAGGCAACAGAGTTCAACGACTGACCATGCTCCAGTTGTTAGGAGCTGCACATGAATAACAAGCGGTATATCTGTAACACGTGTGTAAGGGTCCTAGATGTGTCTCATACAAGCTCTTTGGTTGGTGGTTCAGGTTTTCTGGGAATCTATGGCCCCATGTTAGTTGATTCTATGTTTTCTTGTGGTATCCTTGACCTCTTTGGCTCTTTCAATCCTTCTTTCTCTCTTCTACAAGATTCCTTGATTTCTACCTAATGTTTAGTTGTGAGTCTGAATCTGTTTCATCAGCTGCTGGGTGAAACCTTCTAGAGGACAGTTATGTTAGGCTCCTTTCTACAAGTATAGCAGGATATTATGATAGTGTTACCTGTTGACTATCTTTTATGGAGTGGGTAACAAGTTGGGATAGTCAGTGTAATTTCTTTTCCAACGTTATCATTGCAATTCTTTTAGGCAGTACAGATTTGGGGTTGAAAGTGTAGGTGGATTGGTGCTCCATTCTTCCATTAGAAATCTTGCCTGGTTAAAGGATGTGGCCATCTGAGGTTCCATGTCCCCTGTTTTTAAGTCTTAGCTAGTGTCATCCTCATAGATTCCTTGCAGTTTCCCTTGTCTTCAGCTTACAGCTGGTCTTTGAGATGCCTATCTCCTCAGTTTTCAGTTTTCTCTCATGGTTCTCACTCCCTTTGTCCTCCAACCATGTTGTCCCCCGAATTCTTATATCCAACCCTCTCCCACCTAATTCCTTCCTTCGATCTACTACCCAATATCTAATGTATTAACTCTTCTCAGTGAGACTCATGAAACCTCTCTGTGACTCCCATTTTACTTACCTTCTTTGAGTTTATGGGTGTTTATTGATCCTTAATTTATGACTAACATCCACCTGTAAGTGAGTACATGCCATGTTTGTCTTTCTGGGTCTGGATTATCTCAATCAGGATCCTTTCTAGTTCTCCTCATTCACCTACAAAATTCATGCTGAAGTTGTTCTTAATAACTGAGTAATATTGCATTGTGCAAATGTCCCATATTTCTTTAATCATTCTTCACATGAGGGATATTTGGGTTGTTTTCAATTTCTGGGGATTATAAAGATAGCTGCTGTGAACATAATAAAGCAAGTTTCTTTGTGGTATGTCAGAGAATCTTTTGGGTATATACCCAGTGATCCTATGACTGGTAAAGGATCTTTACCAAAGCTACATCTTACAGGGGCTAATAATAAAAAATTACAAAGAACTCAAGAAGTTTGACACCAAGAATCCAAATAACACAATTTTAAAATGGGGCACAGAGTGGAACAAAAAAAATTTCAACAGAGGAATCTCAAGTGGCTGAGAATCATAGGCTATGATTTGTCCTATTGTCAAGGTCCTTTGCCTTATAGAAGCTTTTTGGTTTCACTAAGTTCTATTTATCAAAGGTTAGCCCTAGATCCTGAGCCATTGGTATTCTGTTCAGGAAATTTTCTCCTATCACAGTGCATTCAAGGATATTTCCCATTCTCTCTTCTATGAGTTTTAGTGTATCTAGTTTTATGTTGATGCAGGGAGAGCAATAGGCCAGACCATGGTGCTCAGAGGAAAGTCCTCAGTTTCCTGCTGTTGGGCATGCCCCAAGGGGGCTCCTAGTATATTATTTTTTTCTTCTCAACTCATAAAATCTTCTGTGAACATTGAACGTATCCAAAGACCATGTAAGATATATGAATAAGATATTACTGGATTTTTTATTGCCTTTAAGGTCTTATGTCTACAGAAGTTCTGTTTGATATAGTAAGTCTTTGGATCACAATGAACATCAATTAGATGAAAGAGATTAACTTTACAGTCAGAGGCAGTGTCAGAAGCAGGAGATTACATTGATATACCAATCCAGTAGAAATTTTTAGTAAAAGAATTTACCATAAGCATAGGCGTGTGTTTGATTTCAAATGGAGATACTAAGAGATACTAAAGCAAAGACCTACATTAATACTATGAAGATGGAAGGTAAAGAATGTCACTTAACATATTTTAAATATATGATAAAAAGCTGACTTCAACAAAAATTATAACTGATAAACTTTGAACACATCAAATCTGACAAGTTCTTAAGGTCTAAATTTGTAGGATTAATATAAAAAGTCATATTCTTTTGTCTCAAGGTGTTACTTCCCAGTGTTCTCAGAAGTCTCAGTTGTCATTAATTAGAGACATTCCAGATGTTGGTTCAGAAATCAAGATTTCATACTGTTCTAATGGATAAGGAAAAATAAAAACAAACAAAGAACAACTGAGGTGATCACTCAGTAGAAAATGCATTACTGTAAGTATTAGGATATGTGTTTGAATTTTTAGGGTACATATTAAGCTGTGCATGGTAGTTTGCTCTTATAAACAAAACCCTTGAGCTAGGTAAGAGAGATGGTGTGGTGGTGGGGAACTCTCTGTTGAATCAGTATTATCCTGCTAAACAATATATTGATTCATGAAAAAAAAAAAAGTCTAATTAAAAAAAAAAGAATTGTGACTAGTAAGACACCTAAGGTGTCCTCTTTTCTCCACATACACATGCATGCACACATTTACACAAATATAAAGTCTAATATATGCTTTATTATTGGATTTGGTCTTTATATTACATTTCATCTTTGTGGGTTGTTTCTGACCATTGTACATTTCCAAGTTTCAGCCTTTACCTCTGCTTTTTTCAGGACTTACCCAGTGACATCACATAAACCACATTCTTGGAGAAGTCCAATAAAAGTAAAGATATTTAGGCCTCCCTTATGAGTCAAGTTTCAAATGAAATAATATCTCTAAAGGGCTTCTTTGATTTATGTCCTTCTATTGCTTTTCGTCATGGAAAATCAGAATTACCTCAAATTTTTATAGACTTCATTCTCTCTCTATCAACATGGTTATTCTTACCACCCACCCCGCCATCTTTCCTCTGAGCCCAGCGGACACACCTAGGGCCTGCCCTGTGCTTCGCACACCCCAGGACTTTAAGATCTCATCGGGGTTACGTGTGAGTGGAGTGCAGCGGTGGTTTAGGGAGCAGTGGGCCAGCAGTTGCCTGCAGGGGCGGGATCTGAGAAATCCGCCCCACTGGAGGCTGGGCCTACCCCAGCCAGAGCACCATCCACCCTGCCATCTTTCCTCTGAGCCCAGCGGACACAGCTAGGGCCTGCCCTGTGCTTCGCACACCCCAGGACTTTAAGATCTCATCGGGGTTACGCGTGAGTGGAGTGCAGAGGTGGTTTAGGGAGCAGTGGGCCAGCAGTTGTCTGCAGGGACAGGATACGAGAACTCTGCCCCACCTGAGGCTGGGCCTGTCCCAGCCAGAGTACCACCCACCCCGACATATTTCCTCTGAGCCCAGCGGACGAAGCTAGGGCCTGCCCTGTGCTTCGCACACCCCAGGACTTTAAGATCTCATCAGGGTTACTCGTGAGTGGAGTGCAGGGGTGGTTTTAGGAACAGTGGGTCAGCAGTTGCCCGCAGAACAGTGGGTCCTTTCTGGTCTGCACCATCTCCAGGTCTCCTCAGGAAGAGATAGCAGGAGGCAAGCGTAAGAACAGAAGCAACAGAATCCAAGGGTACTTGGCATCACCAGATCCAAACTCACCCACCACATCAAGTCCTAGATACAACAGCACACCAGAAAAGCAGGACATGGATAAAAAGTCACTGGTCATGATGATTATGGAGGACTATAAGAAGGAAATACAGGAAAACTCAGATAAACAACTAGAAGCATTTAAAGAGGAAAAACTTAGAGAGTTACAGGAAAACACAGATAAAAAACTAGAACCATTTAAAGAGGAAAAACTTAGAGAGTTACAGGAAAACACAGATAAAAAACTAGAAGCATTTAAAGAGGAAATACTTAGAAAGTTACAGGAAAACAATACCAAACAGGTGATGGAATGGAACAAAACCATCCAGGACCTAAAAATGGAAGTAGAAACAATTAAGAAAAACCAAAAGGAGATAACCCTTGAGATAGAAAACATAGGAAAAAATCAGGAACTGTAGATATGAGCATCAGCAACAGAATACAAGAGATAGAAGAGAGAATCTCAGGCACAGAAGATTCTATAGGGAGCATAGACAAGACAACCAAAGAAAATGCTAAATGCAAAAAGATCCTAACACAAAATATCCAGGAAATCCAGGACACAATGAGAAGACCAAACTTAAGGATAATAGGAGTAGATGAGAAAGAAGACTTTCAAACTAAAGGGCCAGCACATATCTTTAACAAAATAATAGAAGAAAACTTTCCATACCTAAAGAATGAGATGCCCATAAACATACAAGAAGCCTATAGAATTCCAAATAGGCTGGACCAGAAAAGAAATTCCTCCCGACACATAATAATCAGAACAACAAACACACTAAATAAACACAGAATATTAAAGGCAGCAAGGGAAAAAGGTCAAGTAACATATAAGGGCAGGCCTATTAGAATCACTCCAGACTTCTCACCAGAAACTATGAAAGCCAGAAGATCATGGACAGAGATTATACAGACACTAAGAGAACACAAATGCCAGCCCAGGCTACTATACCCAGCAAAACTCTCATTTACCATAGACGGAGAAACCAAAGTATTCCATGACAAATTTAAATTCACACAATATCTTTCCAGGAATCCAGCCCTTCAAAGGATAATAACAGAAAAACACCAATACAAGGACTGAAACTCTGCCCTAGAGAAAGCAAGAAAGTAATCCTTCAACAAACCTAAAAGAAGACAACCACAAGAACAGAATCCAAACTCTAAAACCGAAAATGACAGGAAGCAACAATTATTGTTCCTTAATATCACTTAATATCAATGGACTCCATTCTCCGATAAAAAGACATAGACTATCAGACTGGCTACACAAACAGGACCCAACATTTTGCTGTCTTCAAGAAACACACCTCAGGAAAAACAACAGACACTACCTCAGAGTGAAAGGCTGGAAAACAATATTCCAAGCAAACGGCCCGAAGAAAAAAGCTGGGGTAGCCATTCTAATATCGAATAAAATAGACTTTCAACCCAAAATTATCAAAAGAGACAAAGAGGGGCACTTCATACTCATCAAAGGCAAAATCTTCCAAGAGGNGTTCTTTGAAAAAGTCAACAAGATAGACAACCCCTTGGCCAGACTTACTAGAGGGGACAGGGATAGCATCCAAATCAACAAAATCAGAAATGAAAAGGGAGTCATAACAACAGATCCTAAGGAAATCCAAAACACCATCATATCCTTCTACAAAAGGTTATATTAAAAACAAAAAACAAAACAAAACAAAAAAAAAAAAAAACTGGAAAATCTGGATGAAATGGATAATTTTCTAGACAGATACCAAATTCCAAAGTTAAACCAGGATCAGATTAATGACCTAAACAGGCCTATATCTCCTAAAGAAATAGAAGCAGTCATTAACAGTCTCCCAACCAAAAAAAAGCCCAGGACCAGATGGGTTTAGTGCAGAGTTCTACCAGACCTTCAAAGAAGACCTAGTTCCAGTTCTTCTCAAAGTATTCAACAAAATAGAATCTGAAGGTACACTCCTCAATTCATTATATGAAGCCACAATTACTCTGATACCTAAACCACATAAAGACACAACAAAGATAGAGAACTTCAGACCAATTTCCCTTATGAATATCGACGCAAAAATACTGAACAAAATTCTCGCCAACCGAATCCAAGAACACATCAAAACGATCATCCATCATGACCAAGTAGGCTTCATCCCAGGAATGCAGGGATGGTTTAATATATGGAAATCCATCAACATAATGCACTATATAAACAAATTCAAAGATAAAAACTACATGATCATCTCCTTGGATGCTGAGAAAGCATTTGACAAAATCCAACACCCATTCATGAAAAAGGTCTTGGAAAAACCAGGAATTCAAGGCCCTTACCTAAACATGATAAAAGCAATCTACAGCAAACCAGTGGCCAACATCAAACTAAATGGAGAAAAACTGGAAGCAATCCCACTAAAATCAGGGACCAGACAAGGCTGCCCACTTTCTCCCTACCTATTAAATATAGTACTTGAAGTCCTAGCCAGAGCGATTCCACAACAAAAGGAGGTCAAGGGGATATTTTAACCTTTCCTTCTTGAGTTTAATAGCGATAAACGTCTACTATACTATCATATGTATTCACTGGGGTTTTTGAGGTGGTCTCTTGAGGATTTGGAATATTCGTCGAAATCACGTCATCGACCTATATCTTAATTGAGTTTGTTTAGCTACCGGAAAGAGATATGTTTCCTACTTGACCGACTCTTTCTCTAGTCCCTTACATCACCCTTCACAATAGTCACTAACAATATAAAATATCTTGGTGTGACTCTTATGAAGGAAGTGAAAGATTTGTATGACAAGAACTTCAAGTCACTGAAGAAAGAAATTGAGGAAGATCTCAGAAGATGGAAGGATCTCTCATGCTCATGGATTGGCAGAATCAATATAGTAAAAATAGCTATCTTGCCTAAAGCTATCTACAGATGCAATGCAATCCCCATCAAAATTCCAACTCAATTCTTCAAGGAGCTAGAAAAGACAATTAGCAAGTTCATCTGGAATAACAAAAAACCTAGACTAGCTAAAACTCTTCTCAACAATAAAAGAACCTCTTGTGGAATCACCATGCCTGACCACAAGCCGTACTACAGAGCCATCGTAACAAAAACCGCATGGTACTGGTACAGCAACAGACAGGTATATCAATGGAATAGGATCGAAGACCCGGAAATGAATCCACACACCTATGGTCACCTGATCTTTGACAAGGGAGCTAAAACTATCCAGTGGAAAAAAGACAGCCTTTTCAACAAATGGTGCTGGCACAACTGGCAGCTCTCTTGTAGAAGACTGGGAATTGATCCATTCTTATCTCCTTGTACTTAGGTCAAGTCTAAGTGGTTGAAGGACCTGCACGTAAAACCAGATACACTGAAACTTATAGAGGAGAAAGTGGGTAAAACCTCGATGACATGGGCACTGGGGAAAAATTCCTGAACAAAACAGCAAAGGCTTGTGCTGTAAGATCAAGAATTGACAAATGGGACCTCATAATGTTGCCAAGCTTCTGTAAGACAAAGGATACTGTCAACAGGACAAAAGGGCCACCAACAGATTGGGAAAGGATCTTTACCAATCCTAAATCAGATAGGGGACTGATATCCAATATATATAAAGATCTCAAGAAGATGGACACCAGAAAATCGAATATCCCCATTAAAAAGTGGGGCACAGAGTTAAACAAAGAATTCTCAACTGAGGAATACCGAATGGCTGAGAAGCACTTGAAAAAATGTTCAACATCCTTAATCTTCAGGGAAATGCAGATCAAAACAACCCTGAGATTCCACCTCACACCAGTAAGAATGGCTAAGATCAAAAATTCAGGTGACAACAGATGCTGGCGTGGATGTGGAGAAAGGGGAACACTCCTCCATTGTACCACCCTTACGTTCGACCAAGTTGGTGAGACCTTTAGTCAGACCGCCAAGGAGTCAAAATTGGACATAGTACTACCAGAAGATCCTGCAATACCTCTACTTGGCATATATCCAGAAGATATTCCATCTGGTAACAAGGACACATGTTCCACTATGTTCATAGCAGCCTTATTCATAATAGCCAGAAACTGGAAAGAACACAGATGTCCCTCAACAGAGGAATGGATACAAAAAATTTGGTATATTTACACAATGGAGTACTACTCAGCTATTAAAAACAATAAATATACGAAATTCCTAGGCAAATGGATGGATCTGGAGGCCATCATCCTAAGTGAAGTAACCCATTCACAAAAGAACTCACATAACATGTATTCACTGATATGTGGATATTAGCCCAGAAACCTAGACTACCCAAGATACAATTTACTAAACACATGATACTCAAGAAAAAGGAAGATCAAAATGTGGACACGTCACCCATTCCTAGAATTAAGAACAAAGCACACATTGAAAGAGTTAAAGAGATCATGTGTGAAGCTGATTCCAAAGGATGGACGCAATGACTGTGGCTGCCAGGGATCCATCCCATAATCAGCCACCAAACATAGACACTATAGCATATGCCAGCAAGATAGTGCTGAAAGGGCGCGGATATAGCTGTCTGGGGAGAAACTATACCAATGCCTGGCAAACATGGAGGAAGCTCTCAGTCAGCTAGTAGATGGAACACAGGGTTTCCAAGGAAGAAGGAGCTAGAGAAAGTACCCAAGGAGCTGAGGAGGTCTTCAACCCTATAGGTGGAAGAATAACCATGAACTAACTAGTACCCCCTGAGCTCATGTCTCTAGCTGCATATATAGAAGAGGATGGCCTGGCTGCCCATCATTGGGAGGAGAGGCCACTTGGTCATGCAGACTTTATATGCCCCAGTATAGGGGAACTTCAGGGCCAAGAAGTGGGAGCGGGTGGGTAGGGGAGCAGGGCCGGGAGGGGGGAGGGTATAGGGAACTTTCTGGATAACACTTGAAATTTAAATGAAGAAAATATCTAATAAAAGTTGGAAAAAAAAACATGGTTACTTTTTTTAATTACAGGTATTCTTCAAACATTCACATAAATATCTTAGGTAATTGGTCTTTTATATCAAGATATAAATTGTTCATGTGTATCTTTATATGTGACTTTCAGCTGTAGAGGCCAGAATAAGGGATTAATTCTCCTGGCATGGGAGTTACACTTGGTTGTGTGACAACATTGGGGTCCTGAGTGTAGAATCTGGGTCTTCTCTAAGAACAACAAGTGATCTCAACTACTGAGTCACCTCAAAGATGTATTTCCTTTGGTAAAAATTTAAGATCTTTGACAGAGATGTTTCTCAAACTTCAAAAACAAGAATTTCTGACATGGGGACACAATGCCTTCCTCTAGATTGTTGGGATTTGTTGTAAATAGACTCGTGCCCTCTTTCTTTTCAATATCTGTACTCTTTGTAACTAAGACACAGTACAAGTAAATATCTACAGTTTGATACATTCCTAGAATATAACTCATGTTTTCCAAGTATTGTCTTTCAGATACTATAACTTGTATATTGGTGGACTCAGTGAATGGCTTGTGGATGTTTTTGTGTGTGATAAAATTAAAAATAAACTCAGTTTACTCTTGCACCTCTCATGTTGGTATATGAGTCTTCTGGTCTACTGCCGAGGACCACATGCTTCAAGCATTCCTTAAATATTCTAGAAAGTTATCTTCAATATGAACTAACTGGTGGGACTAGTAATTAATCCAGAACAGGACAAAACATATGTGAGTAGAACAATGGCATTCAATGTGGAAGGAAATAAACATTGTCTACTTGAGATTAAATTGTCCTCTCTCACCTCAAATAATAGTGCCTAGCAGAATCCCAAGATTTTTCTGTTTTTGTAAATTCTGTAATCAGAGTCATATGTGGAATGCAGGAAATAATATCACAGTAGAAACAGCTTTTACATCCTTTATAAAAGTCAGAAACATATAAGTTGAATCAGATTTATCTAACTATATTTTGGGTATATTTTGCATAGCTTACAATTTCTGATAAGTATTTACCCAAAACTTAAGAATATTCCCTCTATCCAGAGTCTATAGGCAATCCTCTATCCCATATATTGGTTTAATTTATAGCATGCCTGTTTTATTAGCAATTTCTTTTCTGAGTCATCAATTGTGATGTTATGTTTTTTATTCAACTGGCACAACCTGTTCATGGTAGAAATAATTTATTCTTGTTCGGTGTTTCAGAGTTTGGTGCATGGTCACTTGACCCTACACACTTGGGCATAGGTCATCATCACAGTAAATTTATTTGATAGCTTATTCTTCTTCTAAGATGTGGGCAAAAATTAATGAGTCAGACAGGTAGAAAAGACAGAAAAGATCAATTTGATGATCTATCCCCAGTGGTTCCATTATAGCTATGTTCTACTTCCTAAAGTATTTTTTATATTACAAGATGAATCCATTATCTGTAGAGCAAGTGCCCAATATTTAAGCCTTTTGAGGCATTTTATTTTCAAACCACAATACTTTTTTTAGCAAGCTAATTACCAATCTGCCTTGTGAATTGTGTGAGTTACAATACTATCTATCTGCCAGTACATGTTGTCTATTGAAGTATTGGTACAAATAACATAAGAGGAACTAGTAATTTTCTGTTTGACCTGATTCAGGAGATGATATATACAACTGGCATCACTCTAGGGCCAAGAAAATAAAGCTAGCCAATCTGTAGTTACTAAAAAACCCTATTATTATTATTATTATTCTTCAAAATTATCATAGTATTAAACTTCTATCTGAGGAGTTGTTGCAATTGATACTTTATGGCAGATGAAAAGTCAGATATATTTAAGGA
This sequence comes from Mus minutoides, assembly GCA_902729485.2. Classification (NCBI taxonomy): domain Eukaryota; kingdom Metazoa; phylum Chordata; class Mammalia; order Rodentia; family Muridae; genus Mus; species Mus minutoides. The sequence goes on along the minus strand of LR751711.1, from coordinate 68,415 downwards.
TGTTGACTCGGATGTGTTGATGACACTTCCATTAGAAAGCCACATAGTCAAAAATATAATGGGATCACAAATTGGGCATAATGGGGAAAAAACACAGAGGACAAATGTTGGTTGGTAGGAAAGGTGACAGCCCTATAACAATTTTGGTGAGGAGCTCATTAGGATCAAATATACTGTATACAATTCTCAAAGAACTAATGCAAAAGATAAAACATAATCTTGAAAGCATTTTAAATATCTTAACTCTTAAATCTCCTTAAACTTCAGTTTTTAATGTTTATATTGTTTTTCTCTGTATATATATCGAGCAGTGGAGCTGAATTTTGTGCAGTCCTGTAGTGAGTGTTAAGCAAATAGAGTTTGAAACTTGTACAAATGAACCCTTTATTTTTTTTAATGGTTTTGTAATTGACTTATTCTGTCAGTCAAAATATAGACATTAATATTTATCATGCATTTTCAACTAACTGATTCCTCTTATGTGGACAAACTTCTAGAAGTTTTAGACAAGGCAAACAAGTGTAGAAAAAAAAAATCCCTCATCTTAAACTTGGGCTGGAGTTTAGCTTAGTGAGAGAGTGATTGCCTGGCATTCTTGTAGCCATGAGCTCAATTTGCAGTACCATAAAAAGAATTTACTGATTGTATTTCAGTTTAACTCTTCTATGAATAGATAATAGATTAGTTTTATTAGAGACAAATGTCACTATTTTTATATCGATTTAGTAAGCTTATCCATATGGCTTTGAAAAACCACATAGGAGAGTGGGATGACTCAAAATAACCTGGAACTTGCCACTCAGTCCAAGGACTGAATTGAATCCCCACTGACGCATGTTAAAGAAGAAAGTTAAATGGTACAAACTGTCTCCTGACCTGCACATATTCTCAATGGCATTGCTATGACTATACATATATATATTCTCTCACCTATATTAGCACATATGTGTAAAAATTTCACATGGCTGATTTTTTATTGTGGAAGTCCTGACATGGATTTCCCACTGCCAAATTATATGCAATCCTAATTTACTCTGGTCAAGTTCATGCACAAACAAAATTACATACTATTCTGAAGAGGCTTTTATGTCTAATTTTAATGAATTATAATCAACTTGTTCCATCATTAATTTGCAAATAAATTATACTATTCCAGTTCAATACATTCATGGTTATAATTACTTACTTTTTCACAAATAAAAGAGTTTACCAAAAATATCTGCTTTTTGAATCGGATAAAAAGAACCTCTGAGCCGGGTGGCGCTTGCCTTTATTCCCAGCACTGGGGAGGCAGAGACAGATGTATGTCTGAGTTCAAGGCAAGCCTGGTCTACAAAGTGAGTTCCAGGGCAGCTAGGGCTATACAGAGAAACCCTGTCTAGAAAAACAAAAACAAAAACAAAAACCACCAACCAAACAAAAAGCAAACAAAACAAACAAACAAACAAAAAAACAAAAAGAACATCTGAATTAAAATTTCAATATTAAAATATTGTGATATTTTACAAAATTAAGAAACCTGCTGTGTTTCATTTTATAAAATAACTAGCTCCAAGAATATAGAATATCATTCTTGAATCCTACATGTAGGTATTTGTGTTATGCTTCCAGAACTTAAGGTGCTAGTAATCTTTGATAAATTTGCTCATTTACTTATCTATAGTGTTTTTATTTTCCTAATCATCACAATATGGAAAAACAAACCTAAACTAAAACACTTAAGTAAAATTATTTTTTTTTACTAAATACAATAAAATGATAACAATATCTTAACTATTTTTATATCCTGCTTTAGATTTAGTGCTTCTGAACAAATGTTGTGGTGATATGAAGATTTTCCACCTAAGTAGATAAGCTTAGAGTTCACAAAAGCTTAGAATTAGCATAAATCCTGATTCAACTTGGGTTCTTTGTGGATTATATTTTCATTGAACTTTATTCATTATAACAGAAATGCTAGATGGTATGCAGTGATGGAGCCTCACATTTTTGTAAAAAGTACATAACCATCAGTTTATATTTCTAAAGCCCGTTCATACAGAGAACAAAGTGATGGGTGCTGAATGGTGATGTCTGCATGATAGAGAGACCAGGTGTGTGCCTGTGCACATGTTTTTGTGCATTTGGTGTATGTATGTATGTTTGTATGTATGTATGTATGTATGTATGTATGTATGTATGTATGTATGTATATGATTATGATGACTCAGGGAATTATAAAACAATTTTTCATAAATCAATCTTGTTCATTACTAGTAAGTAAATGTATTGATTCAAATTAAATATAAAAGTGACAAGTATGGGACAGAACCAAATAAAGAAATTTGAATTCATAACATCTGTCATTTGTTTTGTTAAAGTGGATTTAATGGTATAAAAATTTCAAAAGTGTCAGTAAACTTGAAAGTAAGGCAATAAAAATTATCTGCTCTGAGCAATATGGATTCAAATAATAAAATGAGTTCTGTGAATCCAAGCAACTAAAATTCCAAAGAGAAAATGAAGGATAAAATTCTTGGATGAGAAGATTGATGAAGGAAAGTTACCACTCAATTGAGAGAAAAATACTATATCAAGTGAGTTAGACATAAAAGAATATCATCCCTAACCACAATTTACATGTATCACAAAGGAAAACCAACAGAATAGTATAAACTACTTTTCACCCTCTAATAAAACGTAGCACTCAGACATCATATGTCAGTACTAAATGGCCTGCCTGGCTACAGTCAGTTGGCCAATGATGGCCTTTTTCAGTTGGGGGCCTGGGTACGTAAAAGAATGACTGATGCTTGGGAACAGAGCAGAGACTATTACCAAGGCTCTATCTAATCTCTTTAAGGCTAGTGTTCTTTTTCATACAAGATTTATTTCATGGTGTTACATTATAGCCAGATGTTCTGTTAAACCCATTTTCGTTCCTATTATAGTTGTCAGCTGTCTTACAGTTATTGTTAAATGAATGTTATAGATAAATCAGCTGAATTCAGAATACCTCCTCACCTAATTCTCCCGTTTCTTTCCCCCCTCCCTTTTTCCCTCCTTTCCTCCATACTTCCTTCCTGCTCTCTCAAGCCCACCATAATATGTATTTGATTTCTTCCTTCCATGGACATCCATGTGTCTACCTTATTCCCATTCTCTATACCATACTTCTCTGGGACTACATACTCTATCTTGAGTATCATTTACTTAATCTCTAATGTCTTTATGTAAGTAAATATATACCATATTTCTATTTTGGGGAATGGTTTACTTCACTCAGAAATTTTTTTCTAGTTACATATATTTGCCTTCGAGTATCATCATGTCAAGTTTTTTGACAAACTGAATAATATTTCATTGTGTATATTACCACACTTTCTTTATCCTTTCTTCTGTTGAGGAGCATCTAGGTTGCTTTATATTTCTAGATGTTATGAATAGGACATAAATGAACATATTAAGCAAGTGTGCCTGTGGTATGATAAAGTGTCTTTGGGTACTACCCAAGAGTAGTATAGCTGGACTTGATATATATTAATTTCCATCATTCTGAGGAACCACCACACTGATTTCCATAGTGGGTGAGAAGTTTGAACTCCCATCAGAAATGGAGGAAGGTTCCACTTATTCCACTTCCTGGCTAGTATGAAATGCCACTTGTATTATTGATCTTAGCCATTCTGACAGGTGCAAGATTGAATTTCAAAGTATATTTGATTTGCATTTCACTGATGGATGACAATGTTGAACATTTCTTTAAGCATTTCTCAGCCATTTAAGATTCCTCTGTTGAAAAATCTGTTTAAATCTGTGTCATTTTTTATTGGATTATTGGGTTTGTCATGACTAGTTTCTTTAGTTCTTTATATATTTTGGATGTTAGCCCTCTGTCAGATGTGCAATTGCTGAAAATCTTTCCACATTATGTAGACTGGTTTTTTTTCCCCAAATAACAGTGTCTTCTGCATTATAGAAGCTTTTCAATTTCATCAAGTCCCATTTATTAATTGTTGGTCTTAGTGCCTATACTAACAGTGTTCTGTTCAGAAAGTCATTTCTATAATTACAGTCATCTTCTCTACATTATGGAAGGTTGCATTTTAAAAGGACATATTTGATTTTACTGAATTGTGGGTAAGGTTGTCCTATATGAAAGTCTCCAACTGTTCTTCTGATCTGGAAAAGGCTGAGCTAAATGGCATTTCAAGACTTTTAAGTCCAGATTTGTAAGTGGTACTTTTCCACTTATGCTTGACTCGGTCCATTTTCCATTCTAGAGAGGATAGTTTCTGCTTTACTTTCTTTCCTATGGAAAATAAGTCTTGACTAATTCATTCTTGTGTATGGGTCCTAAATTAAATTGTTAGGAGTCATAATCATCAAGATTCTGGCCACAGTGGTGATAAAAATAATGTGGGTGCAGGTAGATATTCTTATCTACAACATTCATTCTATCTTTCAGTTTTGCAGTTAAGTGCATTTCCAGTAGCCAAGCTCAGGCTACTTTATAAGCACAAACAACAGCATTTCAAAATCTCTGACTTCTGAGTCTATGATACTGTAGGATTTATCTTTTAGGGGACCCTTGAAAGTCTATGATAACCTTTCCAACTCTAGTGAGGTACATAATTCCATGGTGGAGAATTAAATATGGAATTCACTCCTATGATACAGTCTGTTATCCACTAGTACTGCGACCGTGAAAAATCAAGGCTTGCCGGTGACTTCCATTTAGTTTTGATTACATTAATTGCCTACTCCAACAGCAGGCAGATTAGCTGTCCCTCAAGCTCAGCTGAGATCCTGACAAATTATCTCACCCAGGAAGGTAATCAATCATCTGTAAGGTAATTGCAAAGAGCCAAAAGAGAAGATGCTAGAGGGCTCTTCTAAGATGTGCTAGAGACTCTGCCAGGCATCCTAAAGAGATGTGGTTGGATATTGATAACAGTGGGAGTGTTTCAGAGAGTCCTTCACTAATGGCCCATGAGGAAGCAGCAGTGTATCAGGTTAGGGACTTTCCTCATCTCCCAAAGGGGAATGAGTACAGGTTAACATGAACAATATAGAACTCTGGAGATTGTACATGATGGTTTATAGTTGAATTTTCTGCTCCAACTTTTCTTTTCCTCTGACTTCTTGCTCTAGTCTCCAGGTACAGCATGATGTATATTTATTGAAGTGTTTACAAAGTTAGAGAAATCTCCCATTTCTATTGTTTGTAGTAATTCAAGAATAAGATTACAGATGAGCTGAGATCTGTAAGGGTTGAGCATCTACTAAAATTTTATTGTACTGACAAAACAAAACAACAAAGCTATACAACAAGACAAACAAAACCTGTGACACAAGTGGTTATGATTTCAGAAAGTAATTTTTCACTGTGAGGAACCTTCAGGGTTGCTTTGCCAGTATCTCCAAAGAGGCCATGGAGATTCAGTGAAATCTGCTATGAAGGCATCTAACTGGAGATATAAAAGAGTGGTAGAGTGAGAGGCTTATCAGTGTAAAGTCCCTCCTGGGGGTAACTGGCAGCAGCCTCAGTCAGATAGAAGAACATCAGCATCAGCTATAGCAGCCACAGTTCCACCTTCAGTGCACAGCCTCTTAAAATCCTGGCTGTCAGACAGCTATTCTCTCCTGACAGTTGTTACACCCAACTTTCTGTCTGCCCTCCTTCATCCAAAATGCTTGTGGCCAAATCATGAGGGACAGTGTTAAAGAGCCTATGAGTTGTAAGCTTCTGTTACTTCCTTTCTCTCTAGAGCTTTCACATCTGTTAAAAGAACCAAAATAGAAATCAAGCTCATTTTCCTTTATTCCCAAATGGACTCAAGGGCTCATTTCATGGTTTGACTTAAATGGGATAGCAGAGGAAAAATGTACTTAAGCCTTTTATACAAATGGTTAAAGATTCTGATTCTTACCAATCTTGTCATCAAATGGAGGGACACACAGTGAGTACTCTGGTTTGAGACTAAAGCTTTTGTGATTTCTGTTGGCCACATATGCCTGCCTGTATATCTTCCACTTGTGAATTTATCACTGCTACTTCTTGTGTTTATGACAGAGTTTTCTTTGCAGGTGTAAGCAAGTGCACATCTTACATTTAAGGTTATTAATTATTGTAACTTAATTAAGGCCATTAATGCTGTTGACTTTAAAACAATAAGAAACCCTTATGTTTAAACAAAACAATAAGAAACCCTTAAGTTTAAACATGACTTTAGGAATAATAATATTTTGACATTAATATCCCTGATATGTGCATATAATATCACATGAAGCTATTAAATGACAATATTTCAAGGTATAGAGAAAACTGCATTCCTATTATCTTGTTGATTAGTCTTTAAAGTAAATATTAAGAAAAAGCAGTTTCAACCAATCAGTTTGAAAGATTATGAAAGAATGTTAGAAATGAAAAGACTCTTTTGAAGAGAGTCTAATCTATATAATAAGTATTTAATTAATGCAGTCACAATATTCAGTGCAGTAATTAGTTATTTGTTGTGCATTCGGTCTAGTGCTGCTTTATTATGGTACTTTGGTTCAAAATTGCAGGAGAATTTGTAAGTCCACAAGTAGGACTCTGAGGGACCCTGCATCCAGTTGTGTTTTTTTTTATTAGATATTTTCTTCATTTACATTTCAAGTGTTATCCCATAAGTCCCCTATACCTTCGCCCCACCCTGCTCCCCTACCCACCCACTCCCAATACCTGGCCCTGGCATTCCCCTGTACTGGGGCATATAAACATTGTTAGACCAAGGGCCTTTCTTCCTCAATAATGGCCAACTAGACCATCTTCTAATACATATGCAGCTAGAGACATGAGCTCTGGGGGTTCTGATTAGTTCATATTGTTGTTCCATCTATAGGGTTGCAGACTCCTACAGCTCTTGGGTACTCTCTCTAGCTCCTACATTGGGGACTCTGTGTTCTGCCCTATAGATGATTGTGAGCATCCACTTCTGTATTTGTCAGGGACTGTCAAAGCCTCACAGGAGACAGCTATATCAGGGTCCTTTCAGCAATATCCTGCTTGCATATGCAGTAGTGTAGAGGGCCATGCCCGAGTCGGCTGAGTCGCCATTCTAAGATGGCGCCAACATCCTGTTACCACCCCACCCCACACCCGCCCCACTGTATAGAGCAAGTAAACAAACTGAAAGTGCATGCACCTGTTGCTTAACCACCACCCAGCCCAGGGCTTAATATGGGCTCTGGGTCTTCCTCTTTCAAGGCTTCAAAAATGGGAATGCAAGCTGGTTCAACCACTCTGGAAATCAGTCTGGCGGTTCCTCAGAAAATTGGACATAGTACTACCAGAAGATCCTGCAATACCTCTACTGGGCATATATCCAGAAGATATTCCATCTGGCAACAAGGACACATGTTCCACTATGTTCATAGCAGCCTTATTCATAATAGCCAGGAACTGGAAAGAACCCA